>KE151831.1:875-17028 GCA_000411095.1 Aethionema arabicum | reverse complement strand
TAGTATCGATTTAGTCGAGTATCAATTTGTTGACTATTGAATCTAACGATTCAACACTCAAAGAAAGCTCAAATCAACAACTGTTCAGAAACAGAGTGCTAATTGAGAAGAAGAACAGTTTTCTTGATGAACAAGAAACACGAAGCTAAAAGATTCAATTATATTTCTTAATCATTTGTTTTTACATTTTAGTAGGTTTATATATGATTTGTACAATTAGACCGAGATAAGTGTATTTCCGGTTTACCCTGGTTTAATATGAACGGTTTATCAGTTAGTGTTGGTTAATGATTTAACGGTCATTTTAACGGCTAAGTGTTGAAACTCTGTTTCTTCATTTTTTAACTTGTTCTCTCTTTTAATTCAGCTTCTTCTTCTCTAATTGACTACTGTTCTTCTGGTTTATCCTTGTCCTGTATCAGTTTATATATATAAATCCAGGGAGTTGTTTTGTTGGATCTTATTAGAGTGATAAGCCATCACCGTGAACATCCTTGGCTCAAAAAGGGAGAAAAATCATTTGTTTCAGATACCAATAAGGTAACTGATGAATTGGGACCAAAACCACCACAAAAATCAGGTTTGAAGCCGCCACTAGAAGCTGAAAACATATGGCTAAAAACAATGCTTCAACATCAAGAACAACTTTAGAAGAGAATATTGTGCTTGGAGTTGCATTTGAGGGTTCAAAATTGACACTTCCTATTAAAGAAGAAGATTCCACCATTGCAACAGACACCAAAGAACTCACTCGTGCTCACAACACCGGTAACAGATCATCAATGGCAGAAAAGGAGAAGAAAAACATCCAAATTCAACCAGAACGGTAAAGTAATCTCAATTTAATCATAGGTTATAAAATCTCATCTCATGAAAGAATCACGAGAGATGAAAGAATTGGGAATTTAGGGTTAGAAATTGGGGTCTTTGGGTTTAAGTCGTGTTTTTTTCTTTTATCAAAACTCAGCTTTTTAATTTTGAGGTCATTAACGTTTATTTAACGCTCTATTACGGAAACATGACAAAGGGTCTGTTTCACCAAAAAAAGAAACGTTGGAGTTTAAAAAATTTTAAAAAAATATAGAGTTCATCACGCGAATATCGTATAGCTTGGGGTCCATTTCACTATAATCTCTTATTTTTAATCTCCATCAATAATTCATTGCAAGAATAACATGTTTTTGTAGCACTCATCTTGTCATAATTCTACAGTAATAGCAGATGTCATATCCATTTCTTTTTATGTTTGCGGCAACATTTCGATCTTCTTTCATTTTCTAAAAGAAATCACCTACATATATTTGGTATGAATTGATTTAAGGGATTTTGGTGAAATGAACCCTAACTTTTTCTGCTTTTGAGAAAAAAACTCCAACCTTTCAATTTAGTTTTTTAAACTCCAAACTTTCCCGATTTAGTTTTTTAAACCCTCCGTTGCGGAATAGTAACTCTGTCGTGAGTTATATGGATTAAAAAAGTAAATTGGCAAAAATTGGGTTTAAAAAACCAAATTAAAAAGTTGGATTTTTTTCTCAAAAACGGGGAAGGTCGGGATTTATTTCACCACAACCTTTTTGATTTAATGTATTTTTAAAAAAAATTATCAATAAATAATTAAAATATATCAAAATTAAACAAAATATCGTAGTGATTAGTTGCTTGGTAAACAAATGTCAGATTTGCCAATCATAGCATATTTATTCACAACGATTTTTCCTTTGTTTTAGAAGATAATGAAACATTGTTCTGTTTTAATGCTACTTTTTATGGATAAGAGGCATCAATTTTTTTTAGTAAAATGCATAAATATTTTTTAGACACCGAACCGACTTTGATTATATCATTTTAATTCAAGACTAATAATCTCTTGTTAGCTATACTTTTTTTTATGTGCTTTTTTGAGATTATTTTTTTCTTATACAAAATGTTTAAATCTATAAATACAAGTTATATATGTTTTTTATGGATAGTTTTGAGATATATATTATGTTTTATAGAGACAAATCAAGATCTACACAAACTAAGTATGTTTGGGTCTGAAATTCAATCTTATATAATTTTTTTTTTAAAACTAAAATAAATATAGTTCATTTATAATAACGTGGGGTTATGTAAGAACATATTGTTACATTGCAATATTAAGAAGGGATTATGGCGAAATAGCCTCCAACCGTTTCTGTTTTTGAGAAAAAACCCCAACCTTTTATTTTGGTTTTTTAAACACCAACCTTTCCTGATTTAGTTTTTTAAACCCTCGTTATGGAAGAGTAATAGTGCAGTAACGGAAGGTTTATAAAACCAAAATAAAAGGCTGGTTTTTCTCAAAAGGAAGAAAAGTTGGAGGTCATTTCACCACAATTCCATTTAAAATTGATAAACACGTCCATGTCTTTTTTAATATTATAACTAAAAAGTTTGTTTAAGTTTTTGTAAGTAGAAATTAATATATGATCGTGATTTATTTTTTATATATGATGATACCAGACCCGACCTCGCCACGCCTGCTATCTAAGAAAAGAGGAAGGCCTAATAACTAGAAGGCCTAGTCCAGGAAGATGACTTATCAATGGTTCACGAGTGGATTCCGCCACTCATCAACCCGCGATAAAGAAAGGGAAGAGCGAGTCAAATGGGCGTGCGAATACAGGGGCTGGCGGTTGGAAGAGTTCGCTATAAAAGCCCGAAAATAAACCCTAAAAAGGGATCCAAAATTGAATGTATGAAATTGACTATTGTTTAAAAGATTAATAAAAGAATATTTTCTCTCATCATTCACATTAACGTTCTTAACTCCTTTTTCCTTACGCACTAGATTTTTTTAGATTCAGTCCGCCTTTCATTCACTAGAGTCCGTCGATCAATATCCTTCCCGGATTTTGATTCATGTATCAACAATTTGGCGCCCTCCGTGGGGCTACATCTAACGAGGGAACTAGATCCACTTTCGTACTCCACGACTTTAGACATGGGAGGTGAAACCTAACCAATCCACCCCTCACCCGAGATCGTTAACGCTACATCGGAGCCGCCGCCAACAATGACTAGCCAACAACAGCTAGAGGTTACTGGCGCCATGGGCGATGACTCTAATGCCCCGATCGACATGGGAGTAACAACAAGGTTACAGCGTCAGACCCGCAAAATGGGCGAACTCCAAAACACAATCCAAAATTTATCCGACAATAACCGTGAAATGAATGCGCGTTTCCAAGATACGGTAGCCCGCTTCGAGCAAAGAAACACAGATCTCGCAAGGAAAATTGAAATATTGCAAAAAAGCGGCGCAGAGCCGATACGAAGCATACCCGACATGCCGCCGCCACCCGGGGGTATCTCCCACCAAAGCTTGTTAAGGGGACCAATGTAATGACTCCGTTTTTGAAATCGGAACCGAGTCTAATAAAATTCAAGGACTAAGTGTCCTATGTAATACTTAAACGATTTGCCCAATAAAACTAGAACTTATGCAACAAAAATCGAGGGGTTCTTTGTAACCAAAAGGGGAACTTAATCTAAAAACACTTAGAATTCTTAAGTGTTCTAAATTAAACTTAATAAGCTAACAATACCCAAGATGATTAATAAGACTTAAGTAACCAAAGCAAAACAATCTCGAAGTGACTTCATGGTTGGAACGACTTCAATGTCGGAGATAACCAAGCTGGCCGCAATAAAGAACAAACGACCAAGTCACGATCAAAATGGTAAATAAGGGAAGTAGATTGCCTTAACAAGGTTGTTGGACAAAACTTGAGGCCTTATGGCGTAAGTCCAGATTAGGAAAGGTACGGATGACCGTTAAAAAAACTCAGAGTGATATTATGAACCTAACAGAAATCCAATTAAGGCAGGTTACGGATGACCGTTAAGAGAACACAGAGTGATATTCCAGACTTAATGGGAAATCCACTTAAGGTAAGTCCCAGACGACCATTAAGGGCATAGTGATAGATATTTCCGTCTTAATGGTGCAAGGCAAATTAAGGGAAGTAGATAGCCATTAGATACCCCGTAATCGAAACTTAATGAGTGAAATATTCCAAAAAAGAAATAGAATATTCCGGAAGAAGCCATTTTAGGTAAGAAACCGATGAGAAGATCATTTCGATATGATTTGATTCTCTAAAATCAATTAAAACGAATCAAGGACATAAATATGACGCCAAATATGGCAAATGTCGATTTGGGCCATTGAATGCCTAACCTTTTATAGAAGGAGAGGCTAGAGCTCTCATTTTCCTCATAACTCTAAGAAAGCAAAGAAAGCTAGAGTGAGAAAGTGAGAGCGAGTAAGAGCACGATGGAGTTTTGTTGTGTAGCAAAAAGGCGAGGAATGGATATGGCAATTCCCGCCTACAGGAAAGGTTCGAAACACTCGGTGATTCGGGTTGAATCTTAAGATACATAATAATGTATTCATTCTAAGTAAGGGAACATAATATATAAGAATGACTCGATTATATGCACGACTTTCCAGTACAAAAAATATGAATATTTTTAGCATTCGATTAATGCGATTAAAAGTCAATGATAGCGAATTATCAAACGCTATCTCTGCGGTAGCTATAATAGGTCGCACACATATTTTAACGTTTTACTAATGCTATGATATTTGTCATCTACAATAGCATTGTCTATCATATTTTACTATCTTCAATTGCATTTTTGTTTGACGCTATAAAAGTTGTATGATAACGTTGTATTAACGTGCTATTGTATTAACGCAATATATATATTGCTTTTTCTCGGGTTTACTAATACCCTAAATCATGATACCACAACCTGATTATCAAACAAGTATGAAACCTACATTATATTACTTATCCAACAATACATTAAAAAATTAAAATTCATCATTCAAGTTTCACTCAAAACAGAGAAATCAAAACAGAGAGATAATTGTAAGAAGAAACAGAGAGATTACACATCCTCGGTGAAGCAAAAGACGAACACGTTCTGGAGTCAAAGCTGAAGGGAGCTTTGCCTACAACAATCAGTCCAGCAAACAACATATGAGAAACTGAATTCAAAGTAAAATCTGAAACGAGCACTACAATGACCAGAGACAAACATAATGAAGAACTAAACAACAAAGCATTGCCAAGCTTTGGTGGAAGTACATACTAAAGAATAATCAAGACCAGTAACTCACCGTTCTCAGCAATCCAATTACATGAGGAAGAAGCCGGTCACATAAGATAGAGGTTTCCTCTTTTTCAAGCATAACCTGCAAAGACGTAAACCCAATTTTCAGTGTTTTTTGAAGGAGGAAAGTGATACTAAGCAATAGATGTGACAAGAGATTGAGGCAAAGTGCAAACAGTCATCCTGGAAGTTGTGGACAAATTAATGGAGATGAGAATGCATCAATGGCAGCTTTAGGACAAAGTAGCTTTAATTAGAGTCGTTCCCTACAAAATAGTTTCTAAAGATTATGTTCCCTTTTTAAGACAAAGGAAATACTTGCTTGATGAAATAAGACAAAGGAAACATTAACCTGTAACCAGCAGCTATGATCTTCTTGTGAAGTTCATCAACTTCTGTAAAATTCCTCTTCTCACGCCCTTTCGCTCTTTTTGTAGCTGCAAGATTTATATCTTTAGGAACAGAAGACGAGACAACTAGGTGTGAAATACTAACCGTGATAGTATCCCCATCTGGTACAGATTTTGGATCCACCTTATTTCAATTACACATTTCTTCATCAGCAACATTAATCTCATTTTCAAATTGAAAGACTAATGGAAATCAAATTCTAACCGGATGCGTTTCAATTTCATAAAGAACACCACCAGGTTTGGTTAATGGAGATTGAGAAGAGATCTCAACGAGCTTGTGAGGTAAAGGAAGTCCATAGAAAGACAAAAATCCCTCAGATTACCAAATCAATTAACAAATATTTATACCCTAAGTTGGTTCCAAAATTCGATTAGAATTTAAATATCTGGAGGAATTAGAGGTGGAGAGAGACCTGGGAATTATTCTCGAAGATGAAGAGGTCACGTGAAAGAGCTGAAACACTGGCAGCGGAAGAGACGTCGTGAGGAGCACCGTCGGTGGCGGAGGTTCAAAATTTTCCGTAGAGGAGCCTAAGCGTGTTACCCATTTTCGATGGGAGATTTGTGAAGGAATGAAAGCTTGAAATCGAGGTCGAGATTTCGGAGAATTGATTTCGGCCATTTACTGATGTGCTTGGAGAATCCGACCACTGGTTCTAAATTCATGGAGGCACAAATTCTAGGGTTTCTCATCGGTTTATTGTCAATACCGGACCGTTGATTTCCAGACGACAACGCCGTTATCTTAAACCCTAATCCCCTTCGCGATCCATTGGCTAGGGTTTTTTTTCATCCATATTTTTTTGTCTACCAGATTGGTAGTGGTTAGGGTTTTGATCGAAAGGGTGAAAGAGAAGAGAAGAAACCTAGGTTTTTTTGTCTAAGGAGAGAGGGGGAAAGTAATTTTCGATGTATAATGATTTTTTTGCTGGAAAATATTAAATATACTCGGGGCTTAATGAATTTATTGTCCCGCATAGCATTTTCATATCCTAGCGTTTTACTATTGCTATAAATATAATCCAAAATCTGAGCATAGCACTTTGAAAATTCGTGCTATCATAATGTGCTATCAAAACCACTTTTTTTTGTAGTGTTCATATCACGTGACTAAGTGTTACAGAATGTTTTGCATTGCGTTACGAGCTCGAGTTACCTAAGAGTTATACGCGTCTAGAACACTACAAGGGTAATGTTCATTACAACCCCTATCTACAGGTAACCTCTTCCTATCTAAATGTTATGTACTAGGCTAGGACTATGGATGTTTTTGTGCAACTATTAAGGTATTCCAAGTTAGGTCATTTATGGGATAAGGAATGATTAATTAATCGTAGCGAATTAACGTAAGAAATGATAACACTATCTGGTTGGGAGCCAGGATAAGTGACGGGCACAGCGGCGAAATTGAGAATTCCGTGTACGGGCCTCACAACAACCTGCAACTCAGCTTGCGGCGACCAAAACCTCTCCCCAAAGGTGTCTGGGTAAACCCTTCGACCGAGGATAAATGTAAAAAACAAGCCCTCAATCCTTATGGGACAGAAGCTAATGCCAGACAGGAGCATGTCAACACTGATCGAACCCCAATGGGGCAACAAACAGAGCAACAAGTCCCACCCCAAATCCCAGGAGATGCATTCGTTGTCTGGGAACAAAAGGAGGAGATCCAACAGTTGATGCCGGATCTCCGTGGCCCCGGGGTCATACCACAAAACAACGAAGTGCCCTTGATAGAAGGATTACGAGCCTCATCGCGCTGACGTCGAATTGGCCAAACTAAGGGTGATGATATTTCACACCCAGGACGAATGCCTCAACATGCGCTTGCAGTTGAATAGGGTTGTAACCTCTGCCCCCCAAATAAACAGGGTCATTGAATAAATCTGGCGTATCCCGTTCTCCCGCAGGATAACTAGTGTGAGAATTTGGTATGTGGGTAAAATAAAGTTTCTCTATGATAGAGGTAACATGAATCCCATGGCCCATTTCAAATTGTTCTGCTTGGCCGCAAATATGGTCCACCTTGACGGAGAAGAAAAGGATGCGGGTCTCTGCCGATTCTTCTCCGGAAACCTCATAGGTCCTGCTCTAGAGTGGTTTTCCAGCTTTCTTGAAAACTCAATAGACGACTTCGAGGATTTAGCCAAAGTCTTTCTCAAGCACTATTCCATTTTCATAGAAAGCAAATGAACTATCAACAACTGGCTGAGTTTGACCTAACAAAGATATGAACCCCCTACAAGATTACATGGCTAGGTTCAAGGACCTAAAATTAAGATGCGCCAATTTGACCGAAGAAATGGCCTTCGTCGCATTCCATACGGGACAGTTCTCTCACGATCTCACCGTACGCCCTCCTAATACGTTGGGAGACGCGTTACACCGCGCGTCAAACTTTGCCAATTGGGAGGATAAAAAGAAATCAACAGAACCTTAGAAAGACGAAGGCAAAAAGCCAAAACTCCCAAGTCCCAAAAAAACCAAAACCTCAGAAAGCCGGGCAGAGAAAGCACTCATATGCCGTTGACAATACTACAAAAGACTTCAGGCTTAGGAGGGCCCGTAGAGGTACATGCAAATTCTGCGAGTACCACCAAAGTAAGACTCACCCACAAGAAGAATGTCGTGGAGTTAAATGGCTAAAAGAGCAAGGAAAATGGGTCGAATTCCCGAAAAGAATGACAACAAGCAGAGGGAAGGATCTAAATCCCCCAATCCTCCCGGACAGCGAGTGCGAATTGATTACACCTACAGAGGGTCTGCTCTATTCGACAACACGGTCAACATAATCAAGGCCCACCAAAGAATAGAAGAAGCAAAGAGGAAGAATTATATACCTGCAAACCGAGTGAGATACGAAGACGACTTTAGGGTCATGTTTGCGGAAAGCGAAACCCAAGCACTAGACAAACCTCATGAAGATGGACTGGTTGTCGCCCTTGAGGTCGGCAGATTTGACCTAACCAGGATAATGGTTGACACTGGAAGTTCGGTCGACGTCCTTTTCTATGACGCATTCTGACGAATGGACCATACCACCAATGAGTAGAGCGGTGATAAAACGAATATGACAAGATTCTCGAGAGATACCACCAAATCAATGGGAATAATACAACTCCTCGTGATGGTAGTAAACTTCATAGTAGTAAACACACCAGCCCTGTTTAACGTCATATTGGGCCACCCGTGTTTTTATTCAATGAAGGCAGTACCGTTAACCTATCACCAATACCTGAAGTTCTGTAAAGGAAGCGACGAAGGGATAATGTGAGATATGCGCCCGAAATTTCTAACCGCGGTCGCTATCTTCACACCTCCGACCCATAGTCAGCTTCTAATTTGTTCTGATTCGATTTATTATCCTAAGACTATTCACTATTCACCTCATGATCTAGCTTAGAATACCTTAACAACCGAAATTAGCAAATCCACTGCAATAGTCTAGTACAATATGTATTTAGATATAAAGAGTGTGCCCGTAGGCAGGGGTTGGGGATCGTTACCGTTGTAGCGTTCTCGCCCGTATCTGATCGCAGGGTAACTCGGGCTCGTGTTCCAGATTTTGGTCTACTCCGCAACCTGTTCGTAATGCGAGACGTTCAGTAACTCGTAGTTACTAACTTAGGAATCTATGAAGATAATTGAAGTGCCTTTAGCATACTACACTCCCTTATGAAATAGGCATTATTATGAACTAGAAATCAACCCTAATCCGAGTGACACTAACCTTTCCTTGCCATTCCTCTAACGGCTGAACTTCGTCGTGTACTTCTCTCTCTAGAACTCTCTCTCACTTTATCTCTCTAGTTTTCTTTGCTTTCAAAAGTTGGGAGAAGAGAATGAGAGCTCATGCCTCCTTTTATAGGAGGTTGGGCACTTAATGGGACAATCATGGCTTGCCTTATTTATCATCGTATTTATGCCCCGGATTTGCTCTCGTTTATTTGAGAGAATCAAATCATATCGAAATGATTTCTGCATCGGCTTCTTACCTATAATGGCTTTATTTTTGAATGTTTTATGCCTTTTGCGGTCTTACGCGCATTAGGTACCTAATTGTGTACTTAAGGCTGCCTAAACGTTCCTTATTTGGCTATACACCATTAAGTTCGAGATATTTACCTATCTTCCCCTTAATGGACGCCCGAACTTTCCTTAAGTTGTTTTCCTGCTAAGATCGGTATAATACTCCGTATTTCCTTAACGGTTGTTTGCACTTGCCTTATCTGGATTTCCGTTAGTTTCAGAATATCACTCTGAGTTTCCTTAACGATCACCTGTAACTTGCCTTATTTACCATTTGGTCGTGACTTGACCGTTTGTTTATTGCACCCAACTTGGTTAATTCAGACATTGAAGTTCTTCTAACCTTCAAGTCACTTCTAGATTGTTTTACTTTGGTTATTTAAGTTTTATTAGTCATTTTGGGTATTGTTAGACCGTTAACCTTAAGTTATAACACTTATAAATTCTAAGTGTTTTTAGATTAAGTTCCCCTTTTTTATTACAAAGAACCACTCGATTTTTGTCGCATAAGTTCTAGTTTTATTGGACAAATCGTTGAAGTATTACATAAGACACATAGTCCTTGAATATTATTAGACTCAGTTCCGATTTCAGAACGCGGTCATTACAAATCTCCCCCACTCTATTGGGATTCATCCTCGAATTCCTGGTTGCGCGAAGAGCTTGCTACGTTTGTCACATTCGCTAGTGCCTCCTTGCACTATTCTGAAAATTTGGCCTCCATCCAAGCTTCTATCTCCCATGTTGTCTTCTCAGACCCATCACAGTTCCAAACAACCTGAACCATCTTCACCTACTTACGGCGGTCTGCATGGTCTGTTGACGACATGACCGAGATGACATATCTGTCATGTCGCACATGTTGAACTTCGATCCGGTATATAAAACTGGTTAAACAAAAAAGGCGTAAACTCGGTCTGGAAAAACTAAAGCAGTCCGCGAGGAACTCGCAAAGCACGTAAAGAGGGTCGATAAGGGAGGTAAAATACCCCGATTGACTTCGCCGACCTTAACAAAGCATGCCCAACAGATAACTATCCACTCCCGCACATAGATGGGATAATAAAAGCCACGGCCGGGCCTGAGCTCCTTTCGTTCATGGATGCATTATCCGGGTATAATTAAATCCTAATGCACCGTGACAACCGAGGAAAAACGGCGTTCATAACCGACGGTGGCATATATTTTTACAGAGTAATGCCTTTCAGTTTGAAAAACGCCGGTGCAACCTATCAAAGGCTCGTTAACAAAATGTTCGCACAAAAAATAGGCACCACCATGGAAGTCTATATAGAAGACATGCTGAAAAATCTAAGAGCGTCGAAATACACGTGGAACAGCTGCGCAAGTGTTTTGCAGTACTCAATCAATATGGAATGAAACTCATCCTGACCAAGTGCTCTTTCAAAGTATTTAGTCACCGAACGTCGGATTGAAGCTAACCCTAAACAGAACGAAGCCTTCTAAAGGATGATAGCCCCAAGAAACATGAAGGAAGTACATATGCTTACCGGCCGCATAGCCTCGTTAAATCGATTCATCCCACACTCAACTGACAAGTGCCTTCCTTTTTATAAGCTTTTAAAAAATTTGGGTAATTTAGGATGGATTTGCTTGCTTTCGTATAGGCTGTTCGGAAAAGTTGGCTTAAGAAATTTGTAGGATTAGAACGGTTTAAGTTTGGAGGAATTTGTGAATAAATAAGTGAGGAAGAAGAGTGAAAACTTAAGATGCCTAGTTCTAAGTTAGCTACAATCACCTAGTTAAAAAAATTGAGAAAAAAGAAACAAAAATTTTATAGTTTTCAGTTAATAAATGTGATTAGCTAAGTCTAAGCTTAGACTAGGTAGAAAAATTTGAAAGAGTTTTGAAAAGTGAAAAAGAAAGAAAACGGTTTTGTAAAGGTTGTAAATAGTTGAGTGATTTAGTTAGGTGATTCTCGAGCAATGGGTAGATCAGAAGAAGAACTTGTGTTTATTATGCTCTTTTGTTCCATGATTTTGCGATATGATAATATTCCAATTTTTTTGAGAGTTAGCCACCCTAAAACGTTTTCAACCTCCACTTTAAAATTCATGAGAAATCCCTTTTAGAACCAAGCCAAATGCATGTTCATCAATTATTTAAAGTGTGAATTCTTACTTGTCATTTAATCACGGGATGATGGATAGTCGATAGGAGTCAAATAGAAATGTGAACAAATTCTAGGGTGAACCCTTAGGAGATGCAAAGTAAAAATTCGAATTCAGTTTTTCAAAAGTTGAACCTGCTTATTTAGAGTTTTCCGAAGGTCTTTACATTGTATGAGAAAAAATATGAGTCTCGCTTGTCTTGCCTTTCAAACTCCTTGGCTCTTGTTTGCTTGAGGACAAGCAATTGGAGGAATTGATCGATGTATTTTGTGGTGATTTTATGATTCATTTAACCCATACTTTCACGAGTTTATGCTATGCTTTTGCAAGATATCTAAGAAAAATGCACAAAATGACTTGATACAGAGAGGTGTATCAGTAGATACAGCATTTTGTATCGGTCAAGATTGAGTACAAAAGCATCTAAGAGGAAAACACTAAGCGTATCTATAGATACAGAGAGGTATATCAGTCGATTTCAAGACAAGTGGATAATTCAATTCTCAAGACCTCCTGTATTGATAGAAACAGTAGATTTGTATCGACCGATACAAGGTACAAAAGAGTCCCAAAAGTCAAGACAAGAAGGTGTCTAGATCGATACACACCATTTGTATTGAGCGATGCGGCCCTTAAAAGTTTAAACCCACACGAATTTTCCTTCTTTTTGACCTAATTTTCACTTGCCCTTTATATATCCATGTTGGGAAACACTTAGGGCAAGCTAGGTTTTATTATTTTCTCTAGTTCTAGATCCCTAGCCATCATAGTCGTCTTGTTCCTTATCCTTCATTTTAGATTAAATTTACTTTCTTTTTCATTGTTGAAGCTAACGTGATTTTAAGTTTAATTTATATTTTCATTTTTTCAATGTTCGTTTTCAATTCATTTATGCTTTGTTCTTCTTTCATCATGCGTGAGTAGATCACTAGTTACAGCTAGTGTTCATTGGTGAATGTGATTCAATGGTTAGACAAAACAAAATAAAAAATGAGGGCCTATCAAATAGAAAATCGTTACTTTCGGTGTCATTTACGGTTTTGATTCTCGATCAAAGAAGTTGATGATCTAATTGATTGTCGATCGAATATCGATCATGGAAGAAAAAGAACACGAACGAAAAACTTAACACAAAAAATAAATTTTTTTTTTAACTCAAGAAAAAAAACTTAATCTTAGGGCTGGGCAAAAACCCAAACCGAACAAACCCGAACATAACCAAACCGAACAAACCTGAACCCGAATCTAACATTGTTAAATTTTTCCGTTACAAAAGTTAAATGAAACACTGAGTTTAGTCGGATAAGAGAAAAACACGAAAAAAATGAGAAAACACAGGAACAAAATAAAACACTAAACCAATATTAAAAAAACAAAAAAAAATATATTTATGGTTAGATTATGGTTAAATGTTTGTTAATTTAGTGTTAATTGTAATGTAATGAAAAAGTTATTTTCAGTGCGAATTTTAGTATGATAATGTTGTGAATTTTAGTGTGATTATGTTATGAACTTTAGCGCTAAACACTAAACTAACATTAAAATTCACACCATGCTCGTTAGTAAAGTTCGATGTTTAATAAAATGTTTAAAATAAAGTTCAATGTTTAAAAACAAATTTTCAATCGGAGATTTTATTTATGAAATGGTCAAAGTTCATGTATTTTTTTATATTAATCCCTAAAGATAAATAAAAACTTAGCTCACAAAAAATAGAGTCAATAGAATTAAACCTAGTCCACAAAAAAATAGATTCAATGGAATCAAATTTAACCCACAAAAATTAAATTCAATGGGTTTATTAAATATAGTATTGAAACTAATATAGGCCCAATAATTGAAACTAAAAAACTTATATATACGCCTAAAANAATATATATATATATATATATATATATATATCTCCAACAATCCAATAAATTTTGATTTATAAAAAAGTGACACAAAACAAAAAAATGAAAAAATGGGGCCTTAATTATTTGGAGGGCCTAAACAAACGTTTGTGTTGTTTGGGCTCAAGCCCGGCCCTAGATACACTCATAACCTAAACTATGATTTGAGATTGTCCTTGATTGCGAGAGCCGGTAGGATAGTTTGAAAGGCGCTAGAGTGAGCGGAATTTTGTGTGAAAAACTTTTTAATAAAAACTTGGTTAAATGTTCAGAATTTTATTGAATTTAACAAATCCTCGAAATTTCTTCGGAAATTTCCGAGGAAATTCCGAGGAAATCTCTAACCCCCAACCCGTTTGTATAGGTTTTACAATTTCCTCGGAATTTCTTCGAAAATTTCCTAGGAAATTCCGAGGAAATCTCTAACCCACAACCCGTTGTATAGGGTTTAGCAATTCCTCGGACTTTCTTAGGATATTTCCGAGGAACTATCCCCATTCCTCGGAAATTCCTCGGAACAATACCGAGGAAATTCCGAGGACCATATGTTTTTAAGGGGTTCGAGTTACAAATTTAGGTGTTAAACAATTAGTTGGCATTTTATCACTTCTAAAAGTAAGTGTACAATGAAAATTCACTAATATGTTCAATAATTTTCACGATTCGATAGTAAGTGTACAATAATTATCATTTCTAAAAGTAAGTGTACAATAATTTTCTCCCAAGTGAGTGGAGGGATTGACAACCCCAAAGCTTCTCAAAGGAGATAACTAATTTTTCTCCAATTCTGCACTTTTGTTATAGAGAAGAATTCTTCAACTCTTGTTCTCATTTACTTTTCTGCACTTTTCATTATGGTTTGTGTTGATTGTTTGTTGAGATTCATGTTTGAGTAGTTAGAAAGTTAGATTTAGGGATTTCTAGGGTTTGTAATCCCTATGGTTAGACAAAAATAGGATTATACAATCGTTCCTTTGTCTAGTTGGTGTTCATAATGCTTGAATTGAATTGGCCACTTAGTTCATGATATTAGGTTTAATCTGGATTGCCAGAAGCTCGCAGGTTGCTAGAACAAACAATAGATGAGCAGTGAAATAAGACCAACGAGAGTTGAAGTCTAAAGAAACTGTTGACATATCATTCATATTCGTTAATGCATGCTAGCAAGTTTAGATCTTGGATAGGTGAGAGTCCTTGTACCCCTGGCTTGTTTAGGATTAGAGATCGCGATCACTGTCCGAGAGGGAGCCGGTCTTCGTTTATGTTTGAGTTTGGACTGATCTTAATTGAACCTGAATAAGTGTCTTATCATCGATTGCATCTCCTTAGATTCTGCTAAGTCTAGCGTGTTTTATTATTGTTAGTTCGTTTTATTTACTTTTATTGCTTTTAGTTTGAATCGACTAGTGACAGTAGTTCGATAGTTTACACCACCATTTTATTTCTTTTGTCTTAGCTCTATCTAAATCTTAACACCTACAGTGTAGCACTAGAGTCTCTTGGGTTCGACCCTTAACTATACTACAACACCCTTGTTGATAGGTAGTCGAGGTAAATTTTATCTGACGCGGGGCCCCCAAAACATCGTTATCAACATTTCCGAGGAAATTATGAGGAACATGTGTATTTCGTCATAAATTCCTCGGTTTATTTCATTACGCGCTAACTGTCGAACCAAAATTTAATGAACCGCGTAACTAAAAGAAACCGAGGAATTTCCGACGAAATACACATGTTCCTCGGAATTTCCTCGGAAATATCCGAGGAATTATTTCCGTCGGAAATTTTGCAAATAAACTTAAGTCTTTTCCTCTTCTACCCCATTTCTCCTTCAATTTTTCTCCTCTTCTGCATGATTTCTCATTCTCCTCGCGATTTCGCCGGCGATTTCACTCTCTACTCACACAATATCATGTAATCTCTCAATCCCTCCTCTTCTTTTGTTAGTTTGTTAGTTTATGAATAGATTTTGAATAGTTTGTTAGGTTTTGAATAGATTGTTAGGTTTTGAGTCCGATTGTTAGGTTTAGAATCCGATTTTGAATAGATTGTTAGGTCTTGAATCCAATTTTGAGGTTTGGAATCCGATTTTGAATAGATTGTTAGGTTGAATCCGATTTTGAGGTTTAGAAACCGATTTTGTGGTTAGAATCCAATTTTGAATAGATTTTTATATATAAAATCAATTTTTAAATCGATTTTAAATCATTTTAAAAAGTTTTTAAAATGATTTTTATGATTTTTTTTAATGATTTTTAATGATTTTAATGATTTTTTTATGATTTAAAAAAGTTTTTAATGATTTTAAATCAATTTTAATGATTTTAAATCAATTTTAATGATTTTAAAATCGGTTTAAAAATTTTTAAAATTGGTTTAGGAATTTTTAAAATCGGTGTAAGAATTTTTTAAGTTTGAAATAGGATTTAATTTTGTTGGAAATTAATTTTTCAAATTTTAAATCAATTTTATAATTTTAAAGTTTAAAAAGTTTAAAGTTTTGAAAAAGTTTACAATTTTAAAAAGTTTTTAAATATGTTTT
>KE151829.1:255285-272129 GCA_000411095.1 Aethionema arabicum | reverse complement strand
GGTTTAGGGGTTGGTGTGGGGACAGAAGGTGGGTTAGGGTTTGGTGATGGAACGGTAGGGTTAGGGTAAATAATAGCAGGTGCACCAGGGTATGAAATTGAGATAGCTGGACCACCGTCGCTTCTTACACATCTCCATATTTTGGAATCATGAAAATTGATTTTTGGATGGTTTTTGTTTACACCGGTAAATGTAACCATTTTGTTGTTTAGATCTGAAGGTTTTGGCCATCCTTCAGAAGTTTTTGGTAAAAAGTTTAGACGATTTCCGACTGTTAGAGTCGAAAATGCAACTAAGAAAAGAGTTATTGTAGCGAAAAGGGTTTTGTTTATGTTGTTTTTCATGATTGTGGATAGATTGTGAAATGAGAAATGAAATGTGAGAACTAGTTTGTTTATATAGAAAGTATTAATACATTTTTTTATTTAAGAAATTTAATAAATTTTTGCATTTTTTTAGGATATTCTACGGTTGTTTGTTGATAACTATGAAAAAAAATCAAATTTAAAATTCAAACAAAGATAATGAAAATTATATATAAATAAATATTTAATTATGTTTACTATTTATAAATCATATTTTTACGTAGATATATCGTAATTTTCTGTTTCCAAACAAATTTTTATTTTGAATGGTATAATATTCTTAGAATAAATAAATGTGTTTTTCTTAAGTATTTTTTTTTATTTTAATGCAAAAATATTATTATTATGGGATTTGGGTTATAAAAGGCTCTTTAGCCCATTAATAAAGTTATTGGGCTTTGATGTAAAGCCCATTCTCTACTTTTTTTTAGTTGAGCTCAAATTTATAAAACGGCAAGTAGTTTATAAGATCCGACCCGGGAAAGAGAAAATTCATATAACCCGACCCAAATATCTTACATTTTGATTTTGGTTCGATCTTCTTCTCTTCTCCAAGTCCTTTGTATTTTTTCGTCTGTTCAACGTTGGATTCGAAGCAAGTTAATGAACTAGTGATTTTACGCGGATCTAGGAGTAGGTATAGAAAGATCAAGAGTTTGGATTTTCAATTTTAGTTTGTTATTATTTTCTTGAAGATCAGA
This sequence comes from Aethionema arabicum, assembly GCA_000411095.1. Lineage (NCBI taxonomy): Eukaryota > Viridiplantae > Streptophyta > Magnoliopsida > Brassicales > Brassicaceae > Aethionema > Aethionema arabicum. Next base: position 271,063 of record KE151829.1, on the reverse strand, counting down.
TTTGTGGTTTTATTGTCAGCTTCTCTGCGTTTCAGTGTTTGATTGATCTAAATCGTGATTGTATCAATTTCGTTGTATAGATTGAGTAGTTATGGAGTGGGCAACGGTGCAGCATCTGGATCTGCGTCATGTAGGTCGCGGTGTAAGCAAGCCGCTGCAACCTCACACGGCTGCGTTTCATCCGTCGCAGGCTGTTATCGCTGTCGCCGTTGGCACTTATATTATGGGTAAAATTTGCACAATTGCTTTCGTTGTTCCTAAATCTAGGTTTCACGGATGTTATTTTTTATGTTGGGCCTGTTCTTTTTTTGTAATTATCTGTTGGCGATTGTTGCAGAATTTGATGCATTAACGGGATGTAAGATCGCTGCCATTGACATTGGATCTCCAGCCGTTAGAATGTTGTATAGTCCTACTAGTAGCAATGCAGTGGTTGCCATTCTCGAGGTCATTTTCCCAGAATCTAGATTTCTAGATCGTTTACTGAAATACTAGTGTCCAGTGTTTTAACTTGCTTTATTTTGTGGATCTTTTAGGATTGTACAATTAGGTCTTGTGATTTTGAAACTGAGCAAACTTGTGTCTTGCACTCACCTGAGAAGAGGAGTGAGCACATTTCATCCGATACAGAAGTCCATCTTGCGGTGACGCCCCTCCAACCTGTTGTGTTTTTTGGATTCCCAAAACGAATGAGTGTGACAGGTTGGGTATTGGTTCTAAAGTTCTCATATGCTTAGTGGTGTTCATCGAACTTGTACTAGTGGGTGTTATGTTTTTTGTAAAGCCTATTATTGTTCTTTGCTGTAGTTGTTGGAACTGTTGAAGGTGGAAGAGCTCCAACAAAGATCAAGACAGACCTGAAGAAACCAATAGTAAATATTGCCTGCCATCCTCGACTCCCTGTCCTGGTATAGTACAGCATCTCATTTAGCTTTTCCTTCTTCTGTTCTTTGTTGGAATTAGCTTGAAGAGACTGATTGTATTGCACACATGGTTAATTTATTTGTTCAATGCGGTGTCTTTTCAGTATGTAGCATATGCCGAGGGGTTGATACGAGCCTATAATATTCATACTTATGCTGTCCATTATACACTACAACGTAAGTAAAGGAGGAGCTCGCTTCTATTGTTGTCTTTTCCTTCTCGCTTCAGTATCAGAAATAGCCACCGTTTACAGAAGATCTTTGTCATCCTTGCAGTTGATAACACTATTAAACTCATTGGTGCTAGTGCGTTTGCTTTTCACCCAACGCTAGAATGGATTTTTGTTGGAGATAGGAGGGGTACACTTTTAGCGTGGGATGTTTCAACGGAAAGACCTAATATGATTGGAATGTAAGTGAGTTGTCATTGCTTTCAGCTTTCTGTCAGCTAGCATGGGATTTCTTTCACTCTTTCCATAAAAATTCATCCATGTTTGATTTCTTTTTGTACAAGTGCAGAACGCAAGTCGGTTCACAACCTGTCACTTCTATTTCTTGGCTCCCTATGTTGCGTTTACTTGTGACCGTGTCCAAGGATGGATCTCTTCAAGTGTGGAAGACGCGGGTGATAATAAATCCCAATAGGCCTTCAACTCAAACAAACTTTTTTGAGCCTGCCGGTAAGCCACTTTCTCTTCAAGGGAGTCCACAGATGAAGACTAGTCTTTTTTCTACCAGATGTTAGGGTAGTTTCTGTGATTTGGTTTGGAAACTGTGGTTATGCAATGTAGCATTATCTTTTTTTTGCAGCTATGGAATCAATAGACATCCCTCGACTTCTCTCTCAGCAGGGTGGTGAAACAGTTTACCCGTTACCACGAATCAAAACTTTAGAAGTTCACCCAAAGCTGAACTTAGCAGCTTTGATATTTACAGTTAAGAATAATCACCTTAGTTCTTACTATCATTCTTTGCGTAGGTAGAAAAGTGGCTTCTCTCTCTGACATGCTGGATTTTTATGCAGAACATGGCGGGCAGTGAGAACAATCAAAATCGAGCCTCTCAAACCAAGGAAGGAAGGAAGCAGCTCTTCGCCGTTCTACAAAGTGCAAGAGGATCTTCAGGTGAATCATATTTATCTGGCCATATGAAGCGATGCTATTATTACGCTAAATGGATTCGTCTTTAAGATTTAAAGAGTCATTGATACTCTGATTCTATTAAGCATTGTGGGCTCTTTCTGATTCTTTTGCTGCCGATATCCTCTTTTCTAACTTTTGAAGGGATTTACAGCTTCTGTCTTAAAGGAAAAGCTCTCATCGATGGGTTCCTCTGGAATCTTAGCTGAGCATCAACTCCAAGCTCTACTACAGGAGCATCATCACAAGGGGTAAGTGGATATGACCTCAAACAATTGGTGTTAGCAACTTGCTCAAATTTCACTATCATATGTTGTGTTTCTTTTTTATTTGCAACATATTTTACTCTACACTTCTTTTTTGCAGCCAGAGTCATCTTACAATTTCAGATATTGCACGGAAGGCGTTCCTGTATAGTGTACGCTGCTTTGGCTTGTTGTTCATGTCATGTTCACTTGATTATATTGATCGATCTTCAGCTAAGTCCATTACATAATCTGTACAGCATTTTATGGAGGGTCATGCCAAAACTGCTCCTATATCAAGGCTACCCCTTATTACTGTCGTGGATACAAAGGATCAGCTTAAAGACATTCCTGTTTGCCAGGCATGTAACTGCTGTTTAGAGCTTTCTTTCTGTAGTTGCCGACTGAAGCCTGACTGTTTGCTTTCTTTGACAGCCATTCCATTTGGAGCTGAATTTCTTCAATAAGCCAAATAGGGTTCTTCATTATCCTGTAAGAGCCTTCTATATTGAGGGTCTTAACCTCATGGCACACAATCTCTGTTCTGGAGCGGACACCATCTACAAGAAGCTGTACACATCGGTAATATTCATATTCAATCACATGATCGATTTATTTATTGTGTTTCTTACATACACATGTTTTTAATTTCAGATACCTGGCAATGTAGAATATCACTCAAAACACATTGTTTACAGTCGTAAAAGAAACCTATTTCTGGTTGTCTATGAATTCAGTGGTGCTACAAATGAAGTGGTGCTTTACTGGGAAAATACAGGTTCTCAGCTACCTAACAGCAAAGGAAGCACTGTTAAAGGTTTGTTTGGTTATTGAGTCCACTTGCTGCTCTTTTTAGAATTTTCTGTCCTATCTCAGAGTTTCTTAGTTTTTGAGATGGTATCGTACTGTACTGGACCAGTTAGATGTAACAGGATGGTGGGTACAATGTGGGCTAGAAACAGTAGGTGCTATTTTCGCTGGGAAGCTGATTTTAGGGTCTAATGCTGTTTTCCCTAGGGGCTAACAATCAAGGAAGCTAAATACGCTCCTAAATTGGAAATTATGCAATTCATCCTGTTTGCTTCCTACGTCTAAATCATAAATGAAAAAGGGAGCGCTATCTCACAGCTATTTTCTGCTTTGCAGGTTGTGATGCTGCCTTTATCGGTGCCAATGATGATCAATTTGTAATTCTCGACGAAGATAAGACAGGGCTGTCGATGTATATCCTCCCAAAACTTACCACAATGGAAGAGAATGAGAAGAATTTGTTATCTGAGGAGAAACAGACCAAGGAAGCGAATGCTTCTGCAATTCAGGGTCCACAGCAATTCCTGTTTGAGACCGAAGTCGATCGCGTTTTTTCAACTCCAATAGGTGTTGCATCGATGATCCCATTCTTGAAAACTGCCTTCCATTTGGAATATACCATCCCTGACTGATGTCCCTTATGCTTACAGAATCAACTCTGATGTTCGCTTGTAATGGAACTCAAATTGGACTTGCAAGGTTGTTTCAAGGCTACCGTCTCTCAGCTTCAGATGGTCATTATATTTCAACACAAGGCGAAGGGCATAAGTCAATCAAATTGAAGAAACATGAAATAGCTCTTCAGGTATGCAATTACCGACAAACATGAATGCTCCACTAATTGCTGATACAATTTATGACTATGACCAGACAAAGCATGCACTTAAGTGTCATTTCCCTATGATGCCGTTTGCATCTGGCTAGTTCTCTCTTGAAATAATAATGGTCTCATTTGGAATTTTGAAAAATGGCAACTACTGATGTTCGGTGTTAGCTTCCTACTTCGATCTAATATTATTATAATAGGGTCAATAAGATACTTGTTCTTGAGATTGTGGTCAATTAACGTTGTCTTCTGCAGATAATTTTTTTAATATACTAAAATGCTAAGAAGTAGTTTCTTTCATCCTCTGCAATTTTATAACGAAATAATTGTTGTCTCAATCTCTATAGGTTCAATGGCAAGAAACACCCCGGGGATATGTTGCAGGAATTTTAACAACTCAAAGAGTGCTGATGGTGTCTGCAGATTTTGATATATTGGCAAGCAGTTCGACAAAATATGATAGAGGACTACCATCAATATCCTTATTAAACTATCTTGCTGTTCTTTCAGTTATGTGCATGTCATATTACGCTATTTGGATATGTGCCGAATGATTATTGAGAGAAACCTTAACTTCTGCGAACTTTAGATCTCTTCTATGGGTGGGGCCTGCCCTTCTCTTCTCTACGACCACTGCGGTATGTTTGCTTGGCTGGGATGGAAAAGTAAGGACCATTCTTTCTATAAATACACCATATGCAGGTAAGCCGATCTTGGTTCTCTGATTGCTTAAGGTGGACTTGCTTTATTTCAATCCCTTATATTCACTTCTTCAATGCAGCCTTAGTTGGTGCACTGAATGACCGCATATTGCTCGCCAATCCCACTGATATAAGTCCAAAGCAGAAAAAAGGGATTGATATCAAGAGCTGTCTTGTTGGGCTACTTGAGCCGCTTTTAATCGGATTTGCTACAATGCAGCAAACCTTTCAGCAGAAACTGGACCTTTCTGAAATATTGTATCAAATAACAACAAGGTTTTCTCCTTTTTCTCTTTCTGACTTGTTCGAAATTTTGGTATCTCATGTAGCATTGATTACTTTGAAATGGGTGTGCAGGAGCTTTGTTTATTGACTTCATCCCCGACATATAGTAGCTTCATATTTTGCTTGATATATTTGCTGCAGGTTTGATAGCTTGCGAATTACGCCACGATCTCTTGATATTCTTGCTAGAAGTGCCCCAATATGTGGAGATCTTGCTGTATCACTAGCTCAAGCAGGCCCTCAGTTCAACCAGGTGCGTCAAGTTCTTTAAATCTTATGATCAGACTCTTGCCCAAAAAGTTTGTGTTCTTTTACTAAAAGGTCCAAACAAATTTAGGTATTGCGTTGTGCATATGCAATCAAGGCTCTTCGGTTCTCCACTGCTTTGTCGGTTTTAAAGGATGAATTCTTGCGTTCCAGAGATTATCCAAAATGCCCTCCAACATCTCTTTTGTTCCAGAGGTTCCGGCAGCTTGGCTATGCCTGTATTAGGTAAGCAAAATTTCTTTGCATGACATCTGAATCTCTGAATATATATAGTTCGCTATCGTAGGATGGCCTATATAACACCATTGCTGTTGAACCATCTCAAGTACTTTGAACCCTATATGCATTCATAGTTAGTTAGATGTAAAATTTGTTGATCCTTGTAACTAAATTACATCTAATATACTAGTTTTTACAGATCTGTTTTTCGTAATGTCCAGTCATCTAACTACTTTGGACATTATGCATTGTAGATATGGTCAGTTTGATAGCGCAAAGGAAACTTTTGAAGGTATAGCTGACTATGAGAGCATGCTAGATCTTTTCATATGCCACCTCAACCCTAGTGCTATGCGTCGGCTTGCCCAGAAACTAGAAGAAGAAGGTGGAGATCCTGAGTTAAGACGATCTTGTGAAAGGATTTTAAGAGTACGGTCTACAGGATGGACTCAAGGAATTTTTGCTAACTTTGCAGCAGAGAGTATGGTTCCAAAAGGAACAGAATGGGGTGGTGGCAACTGGGAAATTAAAACTCCAACCGATATGAAGAGTATACCTCGATGGGAACTAGCCGGGGAAGTAATGCCATACATGAAGAATACTGATGGAACCATCCCCTCTTTAATAGCTGATCATATCGGTGTGTATCTGGGTTGCGTCAAAGGCAGAGTTAATGTTGTCGAAATTAAAGAAGATAGCTTAGTTCCTAAGCCTGGTGGGCTTAGTTCTTTGGGTAAACCCTTACCAGATCAACCATTGGCACTTCCTGCTGGTGAATCCAGTTCCTTAATGGGTTTAGAATCCTTGGGAAAACAAAACGTGGCTGATGAACAAGCTAAGGCTGCTGAAGAATTCAAGAAAACAATGTATGGAGCTGCTGGTGATGGCAGTAGCAGTGATGAGGAAGGTGTACCAAAGCCTAAGAAGCTACAAATTAGAATACGAGATAAACCAACGTCAACCACCGTCGATGTTGATAAGCTTAAAGCAGCTGCGAGAACATTCAAACTTGGAGATGGTCTAGGCTTACCAATGAGTAGAACAAAATCTATAACTGCTGGATCCCATGATTTGAGTCAGATATTAAACCAGCCTGGAACTACAACTGCTTCAAGTTCTGTCTCCGCTCCTGTTGATCCTTTCGGTATGGACTCATGGACGCAGCAACCCCAACCAGTGGTCCAGCCAATGACCCAACCAGCTCCATCTGGTACGAGTATGGGAGTTGTAGCTGGACCAATACCTGAAGACTTTTTCCAAAACACAATCCCATCAATGGAGGTTGCTAAGACCTTAGCTCCTCCTGGCACATATCTTTCGAAAATGGACCAAACCACCAAAGTTGCAGAAACTGTTGGTCCAAGTCAAGCAAATACTATGCCGGATATTGGTCTTCCCGACGGCGGCGTTCCTCACGGAATTCAACAACCTGGTGTTCCATATCAGCCTGTTGGACTTCCTGATGGTGGTGTTCCGCCACAGTTTCCGGTTCAGACCAATGGCCGGGAGGTTCAGCAATCTCAGGTTCCGGTTTCTACGCAGCCTCTTGATCTCAGCGTTCTTGGAGTCCCAAATACTGATAACTCTGGAAATCCACCTGGACAGGCTACATCGCCTCCTTCATCAGTTCGTCCCGGACAGGTAAATGTTCATGTGATTTTTATTTAGTGTTTATTTCCCCATTGCGAATTAAGCCTGCGACCGTATCTTGAAGCGAAAATGGTAAAATAGACACTGAATTATTCCGATTCGGTGTAAAAACCCTCCAAATTTAAAAATGGTTTTTTAGACCCCGAATTTTGATAAGCTGAGTTTTTAAATTCTAAGCCTTAATAACTAGGTTTTTTAAACCGAAACTTCAAATTTTAACTTTAAATTATAGTATAATTAATCTAAATTTAGATTATATTTTTTGTTAAAATTTGAAATTATGGTTTATTATGTGCAAAATTTAATTTTAGTTTTAAAAAATCATGTATTGCTTAAAAGTCAGGGTCTAAAAAACCATCTTTAAAATTGGAGGGATTTATACACTAAATCGGCAAAGTCTAGGATCTATTTCACCATTTTTCCTATCTCAAATTATATATCACATCAATTCAACACATGAGATTAACCGTTCCTTTTCTCCGTTTAATTACTCTCCTCAGGTTCCACGTGGAGCTCCAGCTCCTGTTTGTTTCAAGACAGGACTTGCTCATCTAGAGCAAAATCAGCTTCCAGATGCACTTTCTTGCTTCGACGAAGCATTCTTAGCTCTAGCTAAAGATCAATCACGTGGAGCAGACATCAAAGCTCAAGCCACAATCTGTGCTCAATACAAAATAGCCGTTACTCTCCTTCGGGTAACTAATCACCAAAAACTTCTCCTCAAACCAAAACCTTTATCTCAAATTTCTCTTATTTATTACAACCTTTTGCAGGAAATCTTAAGGCTACAACGAGTCCAAGGCGCGAGCGCATTAAGCGCAAAAGACGAAATGGCTAGACTCTCAAGACATCTAGCTTCACTACCGCTACAACCGAACCACCGCGTACACTGCATTCGAACCGCAATCAAACGAAACATGGAGGTTCAAAACTACGGCTACTCTAAACAAATGCTGGAACTGCTTTTATCAAAGGCACCACCAAGTAAACAAGACGAACTTAGAGGATTAGTCGATCTTTGTGTTCAAAGAGGAACATCAAACAAATCTATTGATCCACTTGAAGATCCTTCCCAGTTATGTTCTGCTACACTTAGCAGATTATCGACGATTGGATACGATGTTTGCGATCTCTGTGGTGCAAAGTTTGCTGCTCTTTCGTCTCCAGGTTGTATTATTTGTGGTATGGGAAGTATTAAACGTTCTGATGCATTAGCTGGACCTGCACCAGTATCTACACCGTTCGGCTAAAGGTGTTAGAAACATGAGCAGATCCGGTTTGGTTTCTTTGACCACTCAAGTGAAGAAAGAGCTTTATTATGTTATGAAAATTTGATATTTTTTGGGGGTTTTTGGGTATTTGTAATTTTTTTTTGTTGGGGTTGTATATGTTTAAATTGTTTGTATGAGTGTATTCTGGTTTTTATATGATTTGTAATGTTATTATTATGTTTTTGTCTCTTGGGTCGGTGGCAAATGTTCAACTTATGTTATGATTGATTTTTTTTTAAATTGGTTTGTAAGTTTATCTATGATTTTTTTTTTTGTAAAAGGGTAGCTTAAACTCTGAATTAGGACGAAAAAAAAACTCTGAATTAGTATTTTTTTTTTGAAAAAAAATATTATTTTTCATACTGGTACTTTAATTTCTGAATTTTGGTATTGGAATTTTTAAATTTATTTGATATTTATATAAAAAAAATAAACTTTGAATATAAAATTAAAACATAATCTCAAACTTTAACTAAAAAATATAATTAATTATATTATAATTTCGTATTTAATTTTGAGATTTTGATTAAAAAAATTTAGTTATTAAAGTTAGTTTAAAAAACTCGGTTATTAAAGTTCATAATTTAAAAAAAATTGATAATTGAAAGTTTATTCACTAAATGGAAATAGTTCAGAATCTAAAATATTATAATTTCATATTTTTATCCTACAGTGATATGATGTAGGTACTCAGAAATTATTTTTATTACATGAGATGGGATAATTTAGTACGAGTTTGGCTATTATTGGTGCAATATTTGTTGTAATTTATATTTATTCATTAGAAATAAGTGAGAATTTTAGAAGCTATATGTTTATGTATATTATATATCCAGAATAATGTTGTCTTCCCGAATATACAAAACAAATTGGGTGCTTTTTGAAGAATAAATAAATTGGTATGTAAGTTTATACAAAGGAACAGAAAAAAAAAAGAAATTAAAATAAAAAGGAACAGAAAAATAAAGTAAAACGAAAATACAAAACGCACAGACTGACGCGCCCAGTTATAATAAAATTTCGTTTTTTTAGAAAAAACGGCAAAAACGCGTGGGTTAACCCCTAGGGATTTTACTCAAACGCGCTCAACGCGCGATACATGCGCGTTGGATTGTATTATTAAACGCTGTACTTACATATGCGCGTTACATATATATAATATTAAACAGGGCCTATTCTAAGCCCATTAATTCATAATATATATTTAATATTAAAACGGGCCTATTCTAAGCCCATTAATTTATATAATATATATATTATAAATTATAGAGTATAGATTATAAATTATAAGTTATAGATAAATTTATAACAATTGACAGTAATAATTTCAGTAATTTAATTTAGTTTTTGTATAGATATTATAAATATATATATGAAATATTTTTAAAGCTAATTATTAAATAGATTATATTAACTATATGTTTTTGTAACTCAGATTATATGATTGGAATTTGAAGAGATAATATAGAAAAAAAAACTTATATGTTTGATAAGTAAAAAACGACATCAAATTACGACTAAACTCAATAAATAACTAAACCTATTAACCAAACATAAAAATAACTCCACTTGATGTTAAGATGCAATAGTTATTATTTATATATAAATGTATATAAAATTTTCAAAATACGTACGAAACTATTATTAAATAAGATAATTGGGTTATGAAAATTCTTTTGAATGCAAAAATTCATTGTTATAGAAGTTAGGTGATATGTGTTATTTTTAATTTATTTTCTATGTTTTTCTTATGATAATAAATAATAATATGATTCATTATATATATTGTTATTTATTCTCCACTTTAAGACTTGAAAATTTGAAATCGTGAAAAGTGTCAAATATGTCACATCAAATCGGAAATCTTTAGACACTCCTTTTCTTCATGTTTTATTCACCTCGAAATATTTAATTATGTATCTATTTTTTTAGATATTAGTATATATATATATATATATATATGTAAATATATATAATAAGAAAATAAAGATACTCCATTTAGGCATTTACAAAGTAAAATATTTCATAAGTCTCCTCTTTTTCACGTGCTTTGCAGACTTGCAGTATTACCTTTTGCACATGGTGGCAAATATTACAAAAAAGCTCAAAAAAGCATACACATATTATAATTTATATTAGCCTACAATTTCATGCAATAAAAATCTCAAATATTAAATATAGGGATCAATGATTAACCCTAATTTTATTAATTTTTTGTATGAATTATGAATCCATCGTTATAACAAAATAAATCTATGTTACACAATAATTTTAAAAATACATAAATCATAAAACAATTTGAATCAAAGCTAATTAATCAATGTCTCAAACCCTTTTTTTCATCCCTAAAACCTTCAACTTTTGCGTTCCCTTTCTTATGTCCCACTCCAGGACTGTTTCCTGGATTCGTAGGTGCAAAATCGTTAACATTTTCGACGTTGAAATGATCTTGACCGTTCATTTTTTGCAGCTTTCTTTCTTCTAAAGACTTAGAATTATCTTTAAACCCTTCAAGATTTGCATTTCCTTTCTTATGACCCATTCCAGGACTGTTTCCAGGATTAGTAGGTGCGAAATCGTTAACATTTTCAACGTCGAAATGATCTTTATTGTTTGTTTTTCGCAGTTTTCGCTCGTTTTCGAACTTAGAATCATCTTTAAATCCTTCAAGATTTGCATTTCCTTTCTTATGACCTATTCCAGGACTGTTTCCTGGATTAGTAGGTGCGAAATCGTTGAGGTTTTCGATCTTGAAATGTTCTTGATTGTTTGTTTTTTGCAACTTTTTTACTTCCGTGGGCTTGAAGTCATCTTTAAACCCTTCAAGATTTGTGTTTGCTTTCTTGTGTCCAATACCAGGACTGTTTCCTGGATTAGTAGGTGTGAAATCATCGGTAGATCTTGCATTGAGATGATCTTGACCGTTCGTTTTACGCAATTGTCTTGCTTTAGTAAGCAATACTTGGTTAAAGACCACCAAGATTACTAGAATGGTCACAATGGCAGTGAAAAGTTTCATTTTTTTTATCTTTGGGGTTAGAAATTAGGGTTAGGGTTTTGTGTGTTGTGTTTAGGGTTTTGTGTTTTGTGTGTTTGAATTGTGTTGAGATGTGAGAATATAAGGTTTGTTAGATAGAAGAAGTATTTATAATGTGATGAGATCACTTTTGTTGCCATCAAATTTTACAAAAGTGTTGACACATGACATCATTGATTAATTTGGACCGTCTATATATATGTTTACTTAAAGAATGTTTTATTACCAAAAGTAGTCGTACAAAATTAGAGCAGCCTTTAAATATATTTAGTGGCATTGCTCCTAAATTATATAAAATTCTTGTACGTTATATATATAGCAACATATATATTATTTTCTAATGAAACAATGATTCTTTTCTCTCATATATTTTCATTTTAATCACATTAATTAATGATAAAATGACCTTGGTAGGGTACTTTTAAAACTCGAGAATATTTAAAATCGTACCATTACTTTCGCATGTAATATAAAACATTTATTGTATTTATTATATTAAATATATATTTTGTTATGGAAGAATTATTTTAGATTTGTAATGAATTAATGTACTTATATAACTAACATAATAACTATTATTGTTTACGTAATATCTATTTTTATTATAATTATTATATTAAATTTTTTGTTATCATAAAACAATTTTAAATGATTGGGATTTGTAATTTTAATTATTTTTTTATGACGATACATAAATATTTATATATATGTGTATGTATATATTTATGCTGAAAGAGAGATTCCTCAAAAATTGTTGATTGATATTTTAATTGAAATGTAAATTAAAATAACATAAGGTCGGTCCTAAGCCTCTCTTAGTGCTCCATTGTTGAATATACAACACACATTTGTATTCTCAGATATTTGTAACATTATAAATGGAAACAACTAACATTTTTCTTGTAATTTATATATTAGAAAATATTTTTAAAAAGTTACTTTAAATGCTCTAAATTCGTTATTTTAGAATTAATTAAAAATAAGCTGCTCTTTAGCCACCACATAAATGGAATTGAAATTTTTTTTATTAATTTAATTTTCACACGAGTAATGATTTGACAAAAGATTTTCATAATTGACTTTTCTCTTTTTTTATATAAAAAAAACAAAAGGGAAATGAAATACGATTCTATATTTGACTATATAATATAATGCATATTGTTGGGCTTTTTCATTGAATAACAAATCGTTATACATCTTAAATATAATGGTTGCAATAAGTACATATTTATTTTCCGTGTATCTAACCACTTTCTAGTGAGAAATTACTATACAATACTAATAAAAAAAATTAAAACAAAGAATAATTATGAAAATATTAANACAAAGAATAATTATGAAAATATTAATAAGTTAAAATATATATATATATATGTCATATATATAATTTATAAAATTATACCATTATAACATTAAGATTTTTTTTATACAATGTAGTTAATAAGTGTATATACATATATATAACACTGCATGTTTTTTTCTAATTATTAAATTAAAAAAATGACAATTAGTTAATTAAAAATAGAGGAATATGTTCTATTAATGATCAAAACTCGTGAAAGGTTAATCTTCATATATATATATATATATGCTCTTGTCTTCATATACATAATGATAAAATATAAGTAGTAAGCAAATGTGATTTGAATTATTCTAATATGAAATGAAATCATTTGACTATATTATTATTCTTGTTAATTAATGTTTGTGGACGTAATTAAGCTCTTTTTTACCTCGATGTGTACAATAACGCCGCCATGCTCAAAGAATATACCCTTACAAAATAAAAGACAAAAATAAATAAATAACTAAATAAATATGAAAAAAATGACAAAAATAAATAATATAAAAAGAAAAGTGAAGTGGTCAAAAGCAGAATCAGCCATCAACATTACCACTAAATGGACCCTACCCATTCACTCACCACTCACTATTTTTTTTGCCTTCACACCTAATCTCTTTTTTTCTTATTTTCAAATTTAAACTAATGAATAGTTTTACAATTTATATAATTTATAAGGACAAAAATAACTATTTCTTCAAATTTATTGGAATTAGTAAATTTATTCTAAAGGAACTCTCTTTCAAAATATCTAATTTTTTTTTTTATAAAAATGAATAAACATATGTGTGCAAACTTATTTTAAGAAATTATATTTAAACAACACTTTCATTAAAATATTTTATCTGTAAGAATATATTATATATGATAGTGTAATATTATACAACGAAGTTTAGACTAATATCAAATATGTAAACACCAATTATCTTTTATTTAAAAAGGCTGAAAAATAAATTCAACTTTTATAAGAACTTATACATGAATTATATATGTATATTTTAAAATCTAATTTGTCATATCCATCCAATGATTTATATGATTTTGTACCATATGTATGTAAATATGTCCAATTTCATATATATATATAACCCAAATTTATCATTTTTGTATATATGGTGTAGCCCGAATTTACCATTAATGTAATATTTATAAGATAGAATACTTCTTATAAATATTTCGAACACGATATATATTTAGTTTCGAAAACGAAGAATTACATATATATATATATGTATGTATATTATAGGGATCTATATTATATATATGCACTTGATAAATAAATAAATACATATATGTATTAATGTATATAGTTATAATATGCACACGTTGAAAATTAAGTGAGAGATATGTTTATAATTAATTTGATTGGCTCCTGCAGACTAGGAAGTTCCATAAAGGGCCCACAAAAGTGTCCACCCATGTTAACAAGTTGTTTTTCTCATACCATAAATTCACATTTTTCCAATATTATGACAACATTTACAACTTGTTATTTTCTCATGACTTTTTCTATAGAAAAACTATTTATGACTTTTTATTTAAATAAGCAGTGTTTCTTCCTCACCATTGAATTTTAATCATAACATTCAAAAAGTCAAATCTTTATTGGAATCTTTCTGATTTTTTGCAGAAGAAAATATCACTTGAAAAAAGTTATATTTAAAAATGTTTTCAAAACTAAAATTTCGTAACAATAATGAAGTGTGCTTTTTCAATAAATTTACATATTGGGGGGAAATATAAATTTACAGATGTCAACGAGAATAAATAGAGTTTAAATTAATAAGTATAGCATTTTTAGGTTTATTTATTGAGTTTGCATAAATATTTCGAAAAATATCACATTTGTATAATGATTCATGAATAGTACATATGACAATTGTGACATTTTCTCGTTATTAAGAAACTAAAAAATAGAGCAAATCTTAGATTATTAAAATTATTTGTTAACTTGTGAATGATAAAATATTTTGTAGAATAAAGTTCAAGTGTGGTGCAACAAGAGAAATCCAGTAGGTGTACATATATATATATATATACACAGCTAAAAAAATTAATATTTTTTTAAATGTAAGAAAATTTTGAATACTTAAAAATGTGAGCAAATTTGATATAGTATTTAATATATATATAGCATATTCTAGAAAGCTTTCTATAAATATTTCATTTTTTATAAATTCAACATATTTTATTCTTAAATGGTAATATTTCGACATGTATAGTATAGCTGTCATCATATATATATATATAAAGATCCAAAGTCTTATAAATGGACCGTCCACCATTATAATTAAAGTTCTTAAAACCCTTACGGTTCATAAGCGTTCATTCATTCTTTTTCTTTTTATTTCTCATTAGTTATATATTAATTTGAAGCTTCCTTTGTTTCTTCCTACCCCATAATTAATCTTTTTCTTATTAAAAGTTTAGATATTATTCTCCTTGATTGATGAATAGCACTTTCTCGTTTTTCTTTAAGAAAAATATCAATATTTTTAAAGACCTAATTGATTGATATCTTTGTTAAATATGTTATTTTATTTGATTTAATATTTAAGTATTGTTTGAGATTGTATGCAAATTAGAACCTAAATTATATATTCTAATATGTTTTTTCATCAAATTAAAAAATATTCAATTAGTTTGAATTATTGATTATTTTTAGTTTAATTTACTCCAAATTTTCTGTCAAAAAGCTATTTATATTATTGAAATTTAATACCAAAACTTTTGTAAAACAAAAGAAATATCGTTATTAAACATCACTCATATTATTAAAATGGTGAAAGTATACA
This sequence comes from Aethionema arabicum, assembly GCA_000411095.1. Lineage (NCBI taxonomy): Eukaryota > Viridiplantae > Streptophyta > Magnoliopsida > Brassicales > Brassicaceae > Aethionema > Aethionema arabicum. The sequence continues at coordinate 255,553 of KE151829.1, read as the reverse complement.
TTTAATTGAAAAAAAAAACCATTAAACGAATCAACAGTTATATATTTTTCCCATCTTATTTTATAAATTTTTCTTTTGTAAAACCTAAAAAAAAACACATACAAAGCTACGAAACTATCGGCTTCAGATTGTATAATTGGGCCTTTAAAAGGCCCACCACGAAATGTGCTTTAAGAAAGCCCAATAAATCTAGATTAACGTCAAAATGAATCCAAGACTAACATAATCTTTTTTTCCTTTAACTATACATCAAATTGAGAAATTAATC
>KE151829.1:225627-241370 GCA_000411095.1 Aethionema arabicum | reverse complement strand
GCCTTCTTAAGGCCCAATAAATTTCTCCACCTTCCCTTGGAAGAAGACAACAATGGCAATGGTCTAAAGATATTACCATCATCAATCTCTTCCTCTTCTTCTTCAGCTAAAAACTCTTCTTTTAATGATCTATGAACATGAGCATTAGTTTCTTTAAAAGGTAAAATCTTTCCTTTAAAGAAAAGTTCATCTGCAGGCATCATTGAGTTATTGCTCACAGAGAATTCAAAATCAACAGAAGAAAGAGTAAAATTAGAACCCTCTGATTTAGAAAGAGAGTTTCTTGAATTAACAACATTCTTCTTCTCTGGTCTTATCTCTATAAATTCATTAGAGAATGAGATTCTTGCTGTTCCATTAGCGTTATACATTTCTAAACATGCCATTAATTATAACTTTCTAGAGTGAGATAGAGAGAAAATTAGAGAGAGAGAGAGAGAGAGAGAGAGAGAGATTAATTGCACATTGAATTCTAGGTTATATGATCATGTATATATATAGATGATATGGTCAAATTGAGATTCAAAAGAGAGATCATTGATGAAATAACAAGCCAAACAAAAATAAAAGTAATAATAATAAAAGTCTTAAAAGATTTATGACTCTACTAGAAGTTAGCATCTATAGTTAATCTTGAAGTTAATGGCATATTCTCATAATTTTTAACCTTATTATAACTAGTGTAAATACATTTTATTCCACCACTTGAGTAATCAATTCCATGCAATATAATTAAAATAAATATATAATGTATAAGCATATTATATAATTTTATTTTTCATCTTTAAAAGTTGTTAATCAAATTGATTTTACCTTTTATCAAAACTATTCTTAGTTTTTCTTTTTAATTTACTAAAAAATATATAAACATAAAAAAAAATATTTTTACTCAAGATCATGTCATAACAAGTGTTTTTATAAATTGGTAAAATAGATCTTCGTATCTAAAAGATCACATGGGGCACGTGATCATAATTATCCATTTGTTCCTCTTTCTATCTTAATTATTATCATCCAATAATAATACCTTAATTAATTACACTAAATTAGTAAAATCTCTCAATAATCATTGCAATTAAATTTAATCAGTCTCTCTTTATATACAAACATATGCAACGTGCAGTCAAAGTAGCCAAACTGTCCACCACGTGCTTTCATCATCCATTGACCACTTCTGTTTCATGTGATTCATTTTTGCCACGTGTCGTATTGCCTATAAGCCACTTAAGCTTAAACCACAAATTAGAGATTTATAAATATTAAAATTTTGATGTGTTCTATTTAATTTTTGTAATATATATCTTTATATCAAACATGAAGCGATTGTTCGAGTTACAAGAAAAAAACCGATGGGATCAGCTACGAGAAGGTGCACCGTAAAGAGACATAGAAAGAGGACACGTGGCTGTAGGGACCATCAGACCACTTAAAGAGTGAAAGAGAGATCAAAGGATGACGTCACCATTGTCACGTTAGAGATAGAGACAGTAACACTGAAAGAATGGACGGGTCAGTGCTTTCTGTACTACATTACTCATTTTATTTATCTTTATTTATTGACAAATTTTAAAATAAAATCTACACAAAATTATAAAAGAATTTCAAAAAATTATAAACTATAAAATGAAGATAAATTTTTATTTGGGTTAACTAAAACAAAATTTCCAGATATGACAATATTATTATTAGTTAATTTCCAATTTATTTTTTATCTAAAATATTATCATATCAACTTATTAATGGTTATGATAATAAATAAAGAACAGCAAAAAACGAGGACAAAAAGGGAAAAGTGAGAAAAAATCATTAAAAGGATGAAAAAAATCAAATGAGCATTTGCAATTCAATATTGAAATTATTAGATTATTTGATTTATACTTTGATTTTAAGGTTAAATACAAGTTAAAATGAAAACAATACTAAACAAATATATTATAATAATCTACTATCCTGATGCATTCTCAGAGAGCAGAACATGAACGAAACAGTAAGCTCCTATATCTTTCAAAACACAGGAGAATGGAACATTAACAAAATCTCACAAGTGGTTCACCCGGAAGATATCAAAAGGATAATCAAAATAAAACCAAAAAAAGGAGAAATTGATGACAATTACATTTGGGAAGGGACCAAAGACGGCTCCTATACGGTGAAATCGGGTGTTCAGCTCCTTGAAAAAGAGCTCTCTCCTCACCAATCAGAATCCGCGGCACCGAACCTCAACCCACTGTACGAAGCAGCTTGGAAAACTGTCACAACTCCTAAACTCCAGAACTTCATCTGGCGCATTCTATCAAGACAGGCTAGCGGTTGCGGACAACTTGGCCAGAAGGAAAATCACCTCAGACCGGAGCTGTCGAATTTGCGGTAATTGCAGAGAAACGGTGAATCATCTCCTCTTTCTGTGCCCATTGGCAAGACTCATCTGGGCCACATCTCTAGTTCCTGGAGCTTGCGGAGGTTCCTTCAACACCTCCATTTACTCCAATCTCAGTAGACTCCTCCTGTACACAAATAAGGACAAGGAACTTGTCAAAAGAAACGAAAAATTTCCGTGGGTATTATGGAGAATCTAGCAAGAACGGAACAAGCTTATCTTCAGTTCCAAAACGCCATCTCCAGAAACTCTGCTCCAAAAAATTGAAGACGACCTGAGAGAGTGGGAAGAATCCCAAAAGACTCTAGTTCACCAGACGACAACGGAGCGACAAATCCAATCAAATCAACCAGTTCGGAGGAAAGAAAGATGAAAACCCCCTGATGAAGGTACTTACAAATGTAATATCGACGGATCTTGGGTCTCGGAAGAGCTGAGTTCAATTGGCTGGATCCTAAGGGATTCTCTCGGTGCACCTCGGTTTTGGGGAAGCAAACAACTCGGATCCACAATCTCTCCACTTCTCACGGAAGCGGAAGCACTGACCTGGGCGATGCAAGAAATCCGAGATCTAAAGTTCAATAGAGTCTCTTTCTCGACAGATTGCATGGATCTGATTACAGGTCTTACAAAAGGCAAAGAGTGGCCGATCCTCAAAGCCCATGCCCAAACCATCAATCGCCTTAAGGAAAGCTTCGAGTACTTCAAAATCACTCACAACGGCAGAGAGACCAACACCGTAGCGGATGCAGCGGCGAAATTGGCAAGAGGCTTCAAGCAATTCACGGCCATCGTCTCACCTACTTTACCTTTTGATTTAATCGAGTTTGTAGTGGCCGATAAGCCAAAACCACTTTCTAATTAATTAATGATATAAAACTATTCCAGTCAAAAAAAAAAAAAAAAAATCTACTATCAAAACATCAACGCACGATATTTCAAAATAAGATTCCATAAACTATGAAACTTCATATTAAAAATATTTATATCTCTCTATAACTCTTAAGAGTTAAGATAAGCTTATAATGAATAAATGTTACGTACACTTACATTTACATATAAAAAAGGCAAACGATTATATATAAATTATAAACAAACTAACAACACCAATCCACACACTAAATCAATTATCTAACATATAAAATAAAAACACCTTACAAATTCCTTAAAAAAAAACTACTTAATAACACCTTTATAAAATGCCCACTACTTAATTAACCTTAAATCTAACATCTAAATTAATTCAAATAACCATTCAACAAATCAACAAAAATGTAAACCGGTTTAATTCATTGCCATGAGGAAACGGTAAGGATAGGCACATTATTCCAAGCCAATGAAACAAAACCCGGTTTAGATTCAATAAGTGAATACAATGACCGGTATTCATAATTCCATAAAAGCATCTCAGCTTGACTTAATGCATAATTACTCAGCTTCACAGATTCGAACCCTGCTCTCTCCATTAACATCTTCCACTGATCTTTATCACTCATTTGTTCTTCACCGGTTATTTCCGGTTTACCATTACAATGTCCAAATCCAATTAAAGCTGATATCTTCTTACCAAACAAAATCCTTTCCACTCTCAGACGTTCTTTCGAATTCCGGTCTAATTTCCGGTCTAGAGATTCAAAAATTGCTGTGTAAAACCGGAGACCGTTTTTAACCCGGTTTGAGAATTCAAACCGGTTTAATCTCACTTCGTATTCACCGAGAGTAACGATTTTTGGTTTTAGCGATTTTGTTAACCGGAGGACATTGTTGAGAGTTGTTGAGGTTTCGTCGAGTAGCTTGTAAAGCTCGAGCATGAAATTAACAGCTAGTGATTCATCCGGTTCGATTCGGAAACTTGACCCGGTTAAATACTGAACCGGAGTGAGAATCGGTTCGAATTCGAAATTCAGATCTAGAACTTTTGCGAAATCGCGAAGACGATTTCCGGTGGCGATAAGTGATGATGATTCTGGTGATTCGCTGAGAGATGGAGTTGGAATACCGGAAATTCGAATCTGAGTTGGTTTTCCTGAAGAACGAGTAGCTAAAGCTTGAAGAAGTGAAGCCCATTGAATCCCTTGAAAAATCCCAAAATCGATTATGTGAATCTTACTGTATTTATCAGTAGCTTCGAGAATCGCCTGATTTGCAGTTAGATGAGCGAATTTGGAGTAAGGACAAGCGTCGTTTAAGGTTTTGTAACAGAAGATGAAATCCTCAAGCGATTCTGTTTCGTTCTTCGGTAATTTGTTGGAGAGAGCTTCGGCGAAGTAGAATCCGACTCTCTCCGTCGGATTACCTAGCTCAGATACTGATTTATGGATCTTAACAATCGTATCGGCGTCGATTTCTTGCTCAAATTCCGATTTCACCGCGAATTCGTGGATTGCGTTAAGGATTGGGGATTCTAGGTCGAAATCGGTGAGGGATTCATTGATTTGAAGCTCATTTGTGGTTGTATAGGTTGAGAGCTCTGGTGAAGGATGCGTTAATGGCGGATTAGAGATTGGACTAGCTGGATCTTCAGTTTTATCTGAGAAGATGATTCTGTTAAGATCCGACGGTTGAGAATAGAGATTAGTTTGCCACGTGGATGAGTCATCACCGCTGATAAGAGTATCCATCCAATCATCAGAGTCAAAATCCCCGCCAAAATCAGAAACGACGGCGTTTTGATGATCAACACGAGGAAATTGAAAAAACGGGTCACCGGTGAGTTGAAACGGGTCGGGTAAACCCGGATAAGGAAGGGTATAATGGGAATTAGACACAATTAAGTGGCTTTGTTGTTGATTTTGTTGATGTTGTTGTTGTTTTTGCTTTTGTTTGATGAGTTGTTGAGCTATAGCCATTAGGTTTCCGGTGTCGGAGCACATGTAGGCCATTTTTTCCGGTTAGCTTTTCCGGCGAAGAAGGTTTTAAGAGTGGATGTATTGTAGTTGGTGAAAGCAAGGGAAGGTTTTTTAGTAAGGAGAGAGAGAGAAATAGTCAGCCATAGAAAGTGGACCTCTTATTTCACTAGACTATGACCGTTCGATTTTACATGATTTTATATTTTTATATTTTATATTTGGGGATTTATAAAACTGATCTCGATCAAGTATATTTTACAAAAATGATCAAATGAAATATTTTTTGTAAAAATATCCTAACATTATATCTAAAATTATAATTGGTATATTTTCATACTTTATAGAAAATTTTAAAAAATGTATTCAATTAGAACATTTTGCATAATTGATTTTCAGAAATTTTTTTCATTCACACATTTTTTTTACAAAAATATCATAATAATAGACTTAAGGGTATAATTGGTAAACCCTACAAAAACGACAAATTTACAAATTTTACTTGAATTAAAACATTTTAGGTAATTCCTCTTTATATTTTATTATTTTTTAATTGTTTTTTATATTAATTTTCTTTTTAAGTTCTAATCCTATTTAGTAATCAGTAAAATGCATACGGATCTATGAAATTCATTGCATTTTCTATTTTTATAAAATTTTAATTTTTTAATTTTATGTGTACAATTTGTTATGTTGATTATTGGCGGGTAAAAACATTGGTGAAAAAAGAAAAAATAGCAAGTAAAATTATTTTTGTTTATTGATTATAAATTTATAATAGTGTAAAAACTGTTTTTTTGTATAAATGTCAGCTCCCGCTAAATTAGGGTGGGACCTATTAGATACAATTGAAAGTGGGACCCATTACAGAATGACGTCATGAGACGGCAGTTACGTCTCGAACAGTGTGACATCATCTCCACCGTTGGATTTAAGGTTCACAGAATCGTATCAATGGCTTAACTGCTATTGAATGTGACACGTCGACAACTGTCATCTGCTACTTGTCACCTGCATGTCGCCTGACACTTTTTTCTATCTATTTTCTTTTCAATTTTTATTTTTATTTAGAGGTGAAAAAGTAAAAAAAAAAAAAAAAGTCGAAAAAATAGCAAAACACGAAAAAGATTGACGTAAGAAAGGAGGTAAAATAAAGCAAAGGATAATTTTGTTTAAATTTAAATATAATTAATGTTCTTTAGCTGCAAAGGTTTGTTTTTCAAAGCTGTTTTTTTCTAAATCAAAACCAAAAAATTGAAGTACGGTTAGGTTAACCAATCCGGTTAACAATGAATTTTTTAAACGCAGATTAACAATGATTATACTATCGGTTTAGCATTATGAAATAAAAATTAGATTTAATTTCAACTTGATTTATGAAGACATAAAAATAGACTTTTTTTTTAGGACGGCTAGTGGGGCCATAAATGGGCTCATAAGTGGGCCCTATGAAGATAAAAAGAGTAAAGAATGGGGCCCATATGTAGTTGTTGGACTGAATTTTTTGACGGAAGAAAATGTAACAGCCGAAAAGCTGAGAGTTACCCAAAATGCTTAACAAATACCAAAAAAAACCAAAGCTAGAAATTAAACAAGTAAAGAACTAAAAGTATAAGTCTTGCTCTTTTTAAATCTATCACATTGTTATGTATTAATATTCCCATGGAATAATTCTATTAACAAAAATAAAATGTTTGAACAAATTCTGTTTACCCAAGAGTAAATATTAACAATGCATCAAAAGTTGCATTTTTAACAATAATATTAACCATTTTTTTTATTATTGTAATTGTTACTTACAAAATAAAATTATTTTTGTCATTTTAACTGTTTTGTTTTATTAATATATATGCACTAAAAAAATCTTTATATTATGGAGAATTATTTAATAAAGCAAATGGGAACGACACTTGAGTACTTGACGATACTAGTATCTCTTACCTCTCAAAATATCTTTTTTGATATATAATATTTGTTGTATCCGCGTCAAAAGGGTAGTCCTCTAATTTCACTTACTTTAATTACATTACTAAAATGTTTTCTTTTTGTCTCAATTTACTTATTTTTTTCAAATATATTTATTCACTTTAGTAGCAAGTGACATATATTAGTTCTAATTTCGTAATGATTTTGGAAAGTGGGGGTCAGAAGATGAGATTTGAAAACGACTTCTCTTTCAAATTAGCAATGCCCACTTTACTGTTTTCTCCATTGACCCTAATTAACTAGGACTTAGGAGAGAGAAAGAGAGAGAGAGAGAAAGAGAGAAAGAGAGAAAGAGAGAAAGAGAGAGAGGGAGGAGAGAGAGAGAGGAGAGAGAGAGGAGAGAGAGAGTTTGAAATGTAATAAAGAGTTGGCATTGAGTCATCTCTAGAAAAGCATCACTTTGTTTTGCCTCTTTTTTTTGTTATCATTCGTCATATCAAACTTTGGTACCAAGAAATGGGTTTTTTTTTAATATAAAGAAAATATTGTAAAAGATGAGCATTAACAGTAAATATCTTATAGCAATTTCTCCACTAGAAAACTAAATTAAAATATATAGAGCGGTTTATTTATTGCCAATTACATTTAAAACTGAAATCTCATAATTCTTGATCTAATCTCAACAAGTGTTTTAATGGAGAGATATAAATGGGTAATTATATAAATAAACGGTACATATAAATTTATTATCACTTGTAAATATAAACGGTACAAATGTATATTATAACTTATAAGTGTTCATATATTTAAACGGGAAATAATATAAATAAACGCTACATATAAATTCATTAAAACTTGTAAATATAAACGGTACAAATGTATATATAAGTGTTCATATATTTAAACGGGAAATTATATAAATAAACGGTACATATAAATTCATTAACACTTGTAAGTATAAACAGTACAAATGTATATATAAGTGTTCATAAATTTAAACGGAAAATTATATAAATAAACGGCACATAAAAATTCATTAACACAAAACTATAAACGGTACAAATGTTTATATAAGTGTTCATAAATATATATAAATTTACGAACACTTGTTACATATGAAAAAACTTATAACTAAACAGTAATAAATAAAAATGGTAAACATATTAATATTAAAAATGCATCTTTTCGACAAAATACATACTAAATGATAAAAAATAAAAAAGACTAAAGTTTCATAGAAAATAATTTACAAACACCGATCATTGTTTATTGCCCAATAGCTTTCGGACCCTTTTATTGCCCAATAGCTTTCGGACCAAACACCTAAAACCAACAAAGATATTCACCTCACTCTATTTCAAATATATCCGACCAAACACCCATAGTGTTCTTGGGCTATGTTCAAAAGCCCATTAGTTTACTCCTTAAAAAGCCCATTTAAGATCTTAATATTAAAAAAATATTTTATAATTTTTTTTGTTTGTCTCTAATCATATTTTATAAACTTTATTAATTCAAAATATTTTATATAATATATTTTTTTTGTAGTTATAATGATTCAATTTTTTTCTAAAAATTAAAAATAAATGAAAGGAATATATATTTATAATTATTATTTTTTACACAAGACGAGTAACTCTAATAGGTAAACCATTAGGAAAATCAACAAAAGGAAAAGCAAAAGGTTGATCATCTTCTGCTAATTCCCATTTAAAATTTATTACAAGATGATGAATAAATACTGCCATTTCTAACTTCGCTAACTCCGAACCTGCACATAGTCTCGGCCCTCCTCCAAACGGCATGTAGTTATTCCCCGTTCTCGATAAACTACCACTCCCACTTCCTGACGACCCACACGCTCCGTTGTTTTCCTGCACATAAAACGACACACATTTCTGTTTTTTAAAAAACAAACACGTGATTGTTGGGCACCACCCCCACGTGGCTCATTAATCATCTTCTTTTACCTTCCCCACTCACCTCTAACATCATCATTCATTCCCATTTTTTTATTTAATTTTATTATTTATTATTATCCCCTCACAATCACATCATAATGTTTATTTTTTAATTAATTAATTAAAATAAAGTGGGTCCGGTCAACGTGGCAGAATCTAACACACGTACAAGCAAGTCACCGTGCGTGTGAGATCCGTCAAGGCCGTGGTACCATCAAATCTAATCTGTCGGATCTCATCTCTATATTAATTTTAACGGTCACGATTCATTCTAGTGGGACCCTATTAAGTTTCCACGTCATTAAAGGACATACCATCCTACTAATTAATTGTCTTCACGTACACCTATCTACCTTTTTTAAAAACTTTAATTTCACATGATTTTTTTTTTTTAATTTCTAATGATTTATGACGTGTCGAGATCTAAATGTGAAAGATTTTTTACTATATTCGTGGTCTCGTATCGTATCTATAGATAGGTAATTTTATGTATACGTAAGTAATAAATATTCATGCAAATATTAAAAGATAAAAAAAGAAAGAAACTATATATTAATATATTTATTTACCTGTTGCCATCTCCATGGATTAAAGTGATGAGGTTGGTCATAACGAGAAGGATCCAAATGTACGGCTGAGATCACTGGTAACACTTTCCACCCACTAGGGATATCGTATCCTTTTTTTCCAACATCAAAATTTTTTATATTTATTTTAGACAATTTTATTTTAAAATTTTGTATACAAAAATTAAATAAAAAATGTTACCTTTGTACCGAACGTCTTTAAGAGCTTTACGATGCAAAAACCTCACCACATTTCCTAGTCGTAGTGTTTCATTTATAACCTATTACACAAAATTAAATAAGTCAACATCAATTACTATAATCTATTTTTAAAAAAATTAAATAAATATAAACTTACACATTGAGTGAAATCCATTTTCTTGTAATCATCCCAATTCAATTCTAACTCTCCTAGTTCCTTTTTAGCTCTAGATATCTCAAGATGCTCTTCCTTCACAATATTTAAAACAAAAAAAACATTAATAAATCAAACAAAATTAACTAAATTAATTAATAAAAAAATTAAGAAAATAAAAAATGCTCCTTCTTCACAACATTTAATCAATTTTAAAAAATAAAAATAAATGAAATGAATGAAATTACCCTAAGTTGTTGAACTGCATTAGGAGAAGCTTGTAAGAAATAGATAGCAAGAGCAATGGCGACAGAAGAAGTTTCATGTCCAGCAAACAATAAACTAAGAATAAGATCAAGAATCTGTTCTGTCGACAAATTTGAATGTTTTAAAACCCAACCAAGAAGATCATCATCTGTTCTTTGTTTCCTCACTTTACTATTATCATCTCTTTCTTCTTCTTCTTCTTCTCCATTAACTTCTTCTTTAATCTCAGCTTTTCTCTCCTCCATTTTTCTCTCTATAAACTTCAAAATCGTTGCTCGTGACTGTAAAGCTTTCCGGTAAGGAGTTCCCGGTAAATTAAGCGGCGGAGACACAACACCTTTCATAAAAGTAACATACTCTTTCTTTAACTGCTCTGTTTCTTCTTCTCCTGGATCCATACTCATTATATGCTTCGCCATTAAATTAAACGTAAACTGTTTCAACAACACAAAAGATTTGTTAGAGGTTTGTAAGCAAAACCCATGTTTTTGTTTGTGAAAAAAGGTTATAAAATGGGACCTTTTTGGCTTCATCTTGAGCTGAGAAAACAGAGTGTTGAAGCCAAGAATCAAGAACGAGTAAAGTGTGTCTTTCGACGTCTTTAAGGAGGATTGTACGGAGACGAGCATGACTTAAGAAGTTTAAGGAAATGCTTCTCATGTCTCTATGCATGTCTCCGACGAGTACAAGCATTGACCATTTACCAAGTATTCCACCGATACTTCTTGGATAGCTACATTCGAAGAGTTTTCCTTCGTTTTGTAATATGTAACGGTTTAATCCTGCATCTGCTGATACTATTGTTGGTTCTCCGAATAAATTTGACCTGTATATCTTCCCATATCTGCCCCCCAAAAACAAAAATGTTCAAAACATTTCAAGAAACCACAAAAATCAAGAATCAAGAAACCACAAAAATCAAGAAATATGAATAAACAAAAATCAAGAATCAGGAATCAATGACCAAGAACTAAAAACCAAGAATCAAGAACCAAGAATCGGAAACAAAGAACCAAGAATCAGAACACATGACACCAGGAATCAAGAATTGGGAATGAAAAATGAAGAACCGAAAATCAAGAATCAAGAACTCAAAATCAAGAACCAAACACTAATAACCAAGAGCTAAAAACCAAGAATCTAGAAGATTGTTTTGTGAGTTTTCGAGTGTTAACTTCAAAATTAAAAGATTTCAAGAATCAAGAAGATTTTATTCTAATTTTGTTACTATTTTTTTTTTTTTGTGAATTATTTTTATGAGTATTGAGTGAGAGTGTGGTTAATTAAAATTAGTGGAGAATAAATAATTAATTATACCTTGAGATATGTTGTTTCATGAAGTCACCAAGGTAAGTAGCTGAGTACGGTTTAAGATAACCGATGGTTTCACCGAGAAATGGCCAACCGGTTCTACCAGGAGGGAGATTAAACCGGGTTCGATTTCTTCTCTTTAACAAAATCAAGAAAAGAATAAGAGAGAGAATTGATGGAAGAAGAAGAAGTGGTAAAAGAGTTTGCTTTGTTTCGAACATGGAGTCTATTTTTCTCTCTCTAATCTCTCTCTAAAATTTTGGATTTTGTGTTTTGTGTGTTTGGAGAGAAGAGAGAGAAAGTAGAGAGAGAAAGATTGGGAAGCGAGAGTTGTACTGAAAAAAGGAGCTTCTGTTCGGAAGAGAGGGATTATAAAGAAGGTTCAGAGAATTTGTTTAAATTATTAATTAATTATATTATTAATCATATCGTTAATTTTTTTGTTAATTTAATCCTTAAGATTAAGCTAAGCTACCAATCACCTTCCTCCCTTTTTGTTGCCTCCTTATGCTTTCATTATTTTTTTTATTAATTTAATATTATTTATAAAGTTTGCAGAAAGCTGCGATGCCGAATTTGTTTAACAGCTATTTTTATATAATTATTAGTATAATTTTAATAAGTTATCATAATAAACTTATCATTTTTTTTGGGTTTTAGGACAAACTCCTCTTTATTAATGAAAAAAATATTCCTCTGTTTCAAATCATATAATTTTTTTTTTAAAAAAAAGGTTTAATATGATTTGATTTCTATGTTTTTTACTTATATTTAATAATTTGAATGATTATTTTTGTGAATTTCTAAAATCCAATTAAAATTTTATTAATTGATTTAGGTGTTATTTGATTGTTTATAAAAGTTGTTGAAAACATAAGTTAAAGTAATTTTTCTTAATTTGTATGGAATTTTTTAAAAATCAACTAATTTAAATATTTTATTTGTTGATTATTTTGAAAAATCAAGTGATAAAATAATCGGTCTAAATCTCGTCTTTCACTAGTGACATTATATGAATTGACAATAAATGAATAATCAAAATAAATAATTAATATAAAAGTATTTTGTTAATTAATTGATCTAGTGTGTATACTCCCTCTGTTTCATTTTAAATACATTTTTAGTTTTTTTCACACTTATTTAGGAAGTATGTAAAATTACTATTTTATCCTTATTTTGTATTTTTATTTTTAATAATGTTTAATTAAAAAGATTTTGGGAATGTGTAAAAAATAAGGGTAAAAAAGAAAATATGTTGTTTTTTTCTTCTAGAAAATTGAGAAGTGAATTTATTTTGAAACAAAAATAAAAACCTAAAAGTGTATTTAAAATGAAACAGAGGGAGTATATTTTTTGGTAAACCGTTCGTGCTAATATTAAAATTAACAACAAAAAAGTTTTGATAAATGCATCAGCAGAATCCCAGGAAGTCCGGTACGGTGGAAAATTACAAAATTACCACTACGGGTGATGCCAAAGATGGGATGAAGAGTAGGGGCAGAACAGTAAAATCGTAAGCACGAGCGTGCGGTCAAAGACAGAGTTATTAGATTATTACCGAAGTGGACAGTCAAAGCCGTAGACTTTTTGGCATTGTCTTTTTTTGCTTCTCAATAGTCACAAAACACTTCTTTTACACAAAAAATAATACTAATTGATTTAATATTTATTTTTAAATGGGAGACATTTATTTTTAAAGTATCTTAAAAAATCCCAATTCTGAATCGCACGATGAATTTTTTTTATATTATTTTGTATTATGTCATTAAATTCTTAAATTGATTTAATATTTTTTGTAAGTAAAAATTTAAAATGTAAAACGATAGCATTTAATTCAAAAATTTATTATTTTGCAGGAAAATTTGACTATCACACTTGTAGAGGCTGTCATAAAAGCAAGAAGTAATAATACAACATGTAAATTTTTTAAACTCTGTAAAAAAAAATATATTTTGTGTGTGTGTGTGTGTATTTTGAATTAATATAGATAGGAAATTAAAATATGGAAATTGATTATTCTGTCTAAATTAATTTTGTATAGTAATAAATTCCAACTAACAATAAATAGGTTTTTTATATGTATATAAATAAAGGGTGCATTAAATAAAGCAATTTAATAGTTGCAGATGGTTACACGCTTGTAGAGGTCTTCGAAACTATAACCAAAAAGATCTATGCATTTTAGATCATTCAATGGAATCCAATAAATTCTAATAAACGACAAAAATTATTTCTTTATTTTTTTTTAAAAAACACTGACTGGTAAAAAAAAGTGATGACTCTAGTAATATGTTATGTCCGTGTTTCATTTTATTAAAACAAGGAATTAGTATTTATTGTAAAAAAAAGTCTTCAAACTTTGTTCTATTACTCTTCCTTACAATAAATATATATATATATATCAATTAGTATTTATCTAAAGCTCTCTTGTTTTATACCATTACAATTCTTAACTGGTAGGAATGATAGAGTATACGTAACTAAATAAAATTTTTTTTTTGCACAATTTCTCAAACAGTACATATTAATACATAGATCTAAAGAAGTATTAAGAGGTTTTTTAGTTTTATTATTATTCAATAGAACATATAACTTATTATACAGTGCATAAAAAAAAGTAAATAACTTAAGTTTATAGTTACAGTAAACTAAGAAATTATTTTACAGAAACTAAATCAAATATATATATTACAGTAAACTAAATTATTTTACAGAAACTAATTTATAAGATTACAATAATATATTAGGAGATATTCCATAATAACGTCTAATATTTTTATTGACTTTTCTTACATTAACGTATATTACGGATCGTGATAATTAAAAATTTCACAAAAAACATATAAATAGGTTTGAACATTCACTTAAATAATAAATATATTATATACAAAATGATAAAAGCATGGAAGAAATTTGTTTCTTGGAAGACGTTTGTGTTAGAATTGGTTTCCTCTTTTACGTTTTAAAAGTATTATTGGAGTTAACATCATAATTTTTTTTGTTCTCTATTAAAAAAAAAGTTAAATCTAAGATTTTTTATGATTAACAAGAAACCATAAAGTATTTATAATATACTCCTATATGTATACAACAAATGTTAATGTGTTTCTAAATGACAATCGCGATAACATTAGACAAAATATTGTTTTAAATACTTAGTATATCATAAATTGATTAAAAAACAATCAATAAGATATATATATATATATAGTATAATGTTATAACATGAACAAACAAATAATTTGATATATATATAACGAAAAAAAGGAAAATGTAAATAAGGTAGAGAAATTGATGGTGAGAGAAAGCTGGCAGGGACCATTATTCCACAACCTTTTGGTTGTCACTTCTCTTATTCCCTTTGATCCATTAATCAATTTAATATTTTTATTATTATTATTATTATTATTTCGTATAATCCATGGGTCACTCACTCTCTTCTTCTTTTTTCATTTTTTTCATTTTTCATTATTAATTTATACGCTTTTTTATTTGCTGTATTAACATTATAATCATGATTTGATCAATCAAGGGAAAAAAGAAACAGATTAATATTAGATATAATTCTTATTTCCTTAAACATTTTGAATGTATATGATTGATCGGAATCTATTATATTATACTGTCTATCATATTTATAAATATTTTTTGTTTCAAAAATCCAATTAAAGTTACATTTTTTTGTTAACTTATATACAAGAATATCATACATAATTACCACAGCTTTTTTTGTAATTATTTATATTTTGAATGTGTCAATCGGTGCATTTTGAACACGATAAAAAACTGTGGTAATTGTGTATGTTTTTATTGTATACTATTAAAAATGTCTTGGTTTATTTATATATATGATTCTATGAATCGTACATAATATTACTGCATGTGTATGCACACATGCGTTCATATGCCTCGATGCATATGTATAAATATTCATATTGACTTGAAACGTATTTGAGAAATAAAATAACTAATATATAATGTTTTATAATTTGCCACTACCTTCCACTATCTTAAAAAATATGGGTATGTAAACTATTAATTATTTATATATTTACAACCGTGGGATAATATTTTTTTTGTGTTTATAAAAGCTTAATCATCATAAAATGAAATCGAATATCATCAAATATTTTT
>KE151829.1:188180-215194 GCA_000411095.1 Aethionema arabicum | reverse complement strand
TTGAGTTTAGTAAAATTACAAAAAACACAAAAAACCATGATATAAAAAAATCACAAAAAATTATATATATGGTTAAAATATGGTTAAATTTTGAGATAATTTTGGTTAAATTAGTGTTTTTCTCTAATTTTACTAAATTTAGTGTTTTATTTAATATCATTAACGAATATATTTAGTAGTGTTAGCAAAAAAATTAGCCTAAAGTATAAAAAAATCATTAATAAAATTGAGGGTTTAAAAAATATCATTAGTAAAGTTCAGGGTTTAAAAATAGATTTTCAAAGTTAAGGTTTTTTTTACAAAATGGTCAAAGTTGAGGGGTTTTTTTACTTTAATCCCTTTAAAATAATAAGGTTGAAATATTTTTATTATTTTATTCAGTTAATTAGATAGTGGCAGAAACTTTATATTATGGACTGTTTGAAAGGGAATTTATAAGCTGGCTAAATAGTATTCTCGAATCTAGAGGGACCATAAAATATTTTTGCTTTTGAAATTCTTAAAATATAAAAAATAAAATAAAAAGCTGCCATATATATAGAATATATTTACATGTTTTTTAAGTCAAACAATAGTTTATGTAACAAATCATCTTTAATTAAGTATTTAACATAAAAGGTAGATTTTGTATTGTTTTATAAAATAACGTTAAGATTAAAAACAATATGAATAATAATACATTGAAACTTTAACATAGAAAGATATTTTCAGATGTTACAAAGTCAACAAATTACGCGATTAATATACATCAAATATGTAAATAATACTATCAAAGCACATAGAATTTGGTTCACATCACTAAACGACAAAAGTGATAGTAAATTAAAAATTGTCCGTAATTGTGATAAACATTTATTTCTTGGTCTATAGTCAATTATGGAAATTTATTTGAACGGGAGTGTTTGGACCGACAACGGAACGGAAAATGCTCGTTTCTCCATTAATTAATACAAAGTTAGTTTAAATGTTTTTTTTGTAAACAAGTTTAAATGTTTAACCTCCAAACCCCGTTTTAAACATATACGTACACTCGTTAATTGTTTTATTCATTTATTTCAGTATAAATAAAATTTGTTGGCTCTATTATTTTTTGTTCATGACTTCAGTATTATTTTGAATGCTTATACGTATAATTATAAACGTTAAGAAAAGAAACTAAAAATAATTTTTTCATTATATATTTTTGTAGGGATACAAAATAAAAATATTCAGGCGCTTTTAGCATGTACTAATACTAAATATTTGTCAGTTGCTTATATAGTAATATTCAATCCGTTTCTCAATTAAAGTTTTATTTATTATTTTAATATATGCTAATTAATAGTTTTTTTATAACATGATATTTTTATTCTTAATCATTTCATTCAAATTTAGTAAATAAAATCATTTTCATATTTATATTTTATTTTTTACTTCATATTCATTTAATAAATATAAGGTAATTTTGTAAGATTCGACCCTCCGAAAACAAAAGAGCTCAAAATACGAAAATTATTTAAAAAAAAAAATTAAAGTAGACAAAAAAGGCTCCTTTGTCTGGGATAAACCATAAACCCAAAGCAAGGTCGCAGCTTTTAAATCTTTCTTTCACACGAAAAATCACAAGCCGTCTTCTTCTTCTTAATTCTCTGTCTTTATCGATAAATAACAAAACCAAAGCTACAAATTTGTCCAATCTCGTCCGTTGGATCAGAAAAAATCGTTGCTTTCGATGAATGGTTTATGGGTTATTGAGTTTTGGGGTTGATTTTGATTTTTTTAATCGTTATCAGAAAAGTTTGGTAGCGAAAAGGGTAAAAAAGTTGATTTTTTTACGAAAAGCAGATTGACTAGTAGCTGAAGAACACAACAAATAGAAGAGAGAGAGAGAGTGAAGATAAACCCTAAACTCTAAAGTGTTGAAATTTGGTTGAAATCTCTGAAAACGAGCTCAGTAATTTCATTTCATTTAATTTCTCATTTCAAATTCAACAAAATCAGTATTAAAAACATCAAAAAGTTTCGATTTTTTCTCAAATTTTACTCGATGCCATTAGATTTAGATAACTCCTCTACAGTCTCCGGCGAGGCAAGTGTTTCCTCCACCGGAAATCAAAACCCAACGCTTGAAACCACCGGAAAAAAGAAACGTAACCTCCCCGGCATGCCAGGTACTTCAAAAATCCAAACTTTAATCTCTCAAAATCAAATTTTTTTAGGGTTTTCACTTCATTTTTCACTCTTTTCAAAATCAAAACTTTCAAATCTTTCAATCTCCAATTTTGTAGGGTTTTCACTTCATATTTCATCTCTTTTCAAAATCCAATCTTTTAATCTTTCAATTTCTTCACTTGATTTTTGACTCTTTTAAAAATCCAAACTTTTAATCTTTCAAATTTCCAATTTTTGACTTTTTATGTTCAGATCCAAACTCTGAAGTGATATCTTTATCACCAAAAACATTACTAGCAACAAACAGATTCGTATGTGAAATCTGTAACAAAGGATTTCAAAGAGATCAAAATCTTCAACTTCATCGTCGAGGACACAATCTTCCATGGAAACTTCGTCAGAAATCAAATAAAGAAGTAAAGAAAAAAGTCTACGTTTGTCCTGAGATCACATGTGTTCATCATCATCCTTCACGAGCACTTGGAGATTTAACAGGAATCAAGAAACACTTTTGCAGAAAACATGGTGAAAAGAAATGGAAATGTGAGAAATGTTGTAAGAAATATGCAGTTCAATCTGATTGGAAAGCTCATTTCAAGATTTGTGGTACTAAAGAGTATAAATGTGATTGCGGTACTCTGTTTTCAAGGTATGAAAAAAACAAAGTTTTAAACTTTTTTTTAATCAAAAACCCTAAAAAAACAATCTTTAAAAATTGAATTTTGTTTTTTTTTCAATTTTGTAGGAGAGATAGTTTTATTACGCATAGAGCGTTTTGTGATGCATTAGCTGAAGAAAGTGTAAGAAGTCATAATAAGAAACAGAGTTCAGAGATTTTGACCCGGAAGGAATCAGTACCCGACCCGAAATCCGGAGCTGCCGTTAAGTCACCGGACTTAGAAACGGTTAAAGCGGTTGCGTTAGCGGCTAATGCGGTTGATTCCCAGTCTCCTAAAGCTGTAACGATTCAACATTCAGGTAATTGAATTCAAATTTAGGAAATTTTGGTATTAATTGGTGATTCATTTTAAACGTTTTTCAAGTTTTGAAATTGGTTTGATTAATTAAAGTTTAGAACTTTATGATTCTTTGGGAATTTAGGTCGATTGAGGATTGATTTTGAACGTTTTTTCAAGTTTTAAAATTGTTTTGATGATTAAAGTTTCAAATTTTATAATTCTTTGTGAATTTGGGTCGATTGGGGATTGATTTTGAACGTTTTTCAAAGTTTTGAAATTGTTTTGACTGATTAAAGTTTAAAACTGTATGTAAATAACTAAAGACCCATCTCTCATTTTTCACAGAAAACGTTGAAGAAGAAGAAGCTCAAAGAACAATAACTTCTTCCAACAATGGCGTTTTATCTACTTTTTTCGGATCTTCGACAACATCTTCAAGCTTATTCGCACCATCTTCAACAATAGAACCAATCTCTTTATGTCTTTCAACAAGTCAAGGATCATCTTTTTTCGGTTTTCCAGCTCCTTCAATAGCAGCTACTGCTTTACTTCAAAAAGCAGCTCAAATGGGAGCAACTTCAGCAGGAGGTTCATTACTTCGTGGTTTAGGAATAGTTTCATCAACCGATGATAATCCCGGTTTAGGACTTGGTTTACCTTGTGGAAGTGGAAGTAGTTCTGGTCTTAAAGAACTTATGATGGGAAATTCATCTATGTTTGGTCCGAAACAGACAACTTTAGACTTTCTTGGATTAGGTAGAGCTGTTAGCAATGTAGGTAGTCCCGGTAACGGACTTTCCGCGATTGTAATCGGCGGCAATGGTATCGATCTGGCCACGAGATTTGGTTCCGGAGAGTTTACCGGTAAAGACATTGGTAGACATCAGTCCTAGACCGCAGGATATCACAAGTATATCGAGTTCGATTCATCGCTAGGAGGAGATTGACGTAATTTGTTGTGAACATTTATCTGCTTTGATCTCTGGTCCGAAAAAATCTACGGACAACATTGTCTAGAACCTTTGCGGTTTAGTTTAGAAAGTAAAAAAGTGAGTTTTGCTATGTTTTTGCGGAGATTGTCTAGTTTTTATCGTCTACAACTCACCCCACGGAAGCTAGGGTAGACACAAACATGGTGTTTTTGTTTATTTTATAGAATTGTTAAATTTTTAATATTTTCAATGGAGAATGCAATAAATGGAATTGTTGAGAATTACTTTCTATAAGTAGAAAGCATTGTTAGGAAAAAAATTAGAAAGAATTTGCCAAATCCAAATCTTGAAGATATGTGGATGGGGTCCACTTGTTTTTATTTGTATTTGGTCGAATATTTTGTTAGAATAAATCAAGTTTGATTTTTTGAGCAATGATTGATTATAGATTTGATTAGAGATTCTTGACTAGATTTTTATTAGCTGTTGCCAATTGTATGACAAGACAACACTAAGAGGTAAGAGCTGTAATAAGATCAATTAGTGGGCCCATTTTACTTAGAATAGGCCTGAAAATATTAAAGGCCCATTATTTATAATCAGGCCCATGTTATGTTATGGACTTCTCTAGTTACTGTACTTTTTTTTAACTCTGTTTAGCTGTTTTTTAACTCACGAAATCATATTGCATTCTTTTTTTAATGAATGTTGATAATTTATAATAATATGTTTAGTTTTAGTTAAGAAAAATAATTTATTTAAACTTTCAACAAGGTTGTACTTTTGTTTTTTGGTCAAATTATTAAAATTATACTAAGGAAAATTCCTACATTTATGGTTAATTATGAATAAACCGTCACATTTTATACTTCAATAAATTATACAATTCGTAATATTCGATCGTTACGCTATAAAACATATCAATAGGTCGACTCTAAAAATATTGGAACATGAAACAAAATTTAAAATGAGATATAACGAAAAATATTAATTTTTTATATAAATAAATATATGATTCGAGAGTTTATATTATTTGGAGATCCGAAACGAATGCTTCATCCGGATAATTTAGAAATTCTAAAAATTTATAAGAACATAAAAAACTTCAAGATTTGGACCAACAAACTCTAAAAACTTTAAAGAATTGTAAAATCACATCCCTCAATTTCATTTTCTTCTTCTTTTTCTTCCTTTCTACTTCATTGACTTCTTCTTCGGGTTTCACAATACTATTGCATGGACATAAACTCATGATCAAATTAATTAGTGAAACTATAATCTCTTTAAACTCAGGACGTGCATTTGAATCTTTATCCCAACAAGATTCCAAGAGTAAGACAATATCTTCAGGTAGATTCGTAACACTTGGCCTCTCGTTCTGTAATAACAACATTTTTCATTTTCATATATAAACAATTTTGTTACATATTTTAAGATATTTTTATTTTTATATCTGGTAATAATTAATGTGACTTACATTGTTAAAGACGAAAGAGACGCTATCTCTTCCTTTAAATGGAGTTTGATTTGTTAACAATTCCCATAAAACTATACCAAAACTATAAACATCCACCTTATGATCATAATGTTTTTTTTCGTCTCGGTGGATTAGCTAAAAAACAAGAAAAACAAAAAATCACGGGTTTGATTAAGTCCAAAATGACTGTGTTTTATAAAAATCGTTATAAATTTAACGTCGTTAGTTGTAAGGTTTAATTTATGTAATTTTGAAACGTTGAGATTTTATTCGCGTAATTTAAAACATTAGTGTTTAATTTACATCGTAATATTTGTTAGGATTTAATTAATGAAATCTCAAAACGTTAAGTTTTTTTTTTTCATTTATCCTCATATATTTGTGTATAAATTGTAATAAATTTTAGAATAAGTTAGATAAATGAATTACCCCAGGGGCCATCCATTTTAAAGTGCCTACAGCACATGCCATAACATTTGTAGTCTCTTCTCTAGCAAGGCCAAAATCACATAATTTAACTCGTTTGTGATCACTTGTTACCATTATATTATCTACACCGTGAAAACATGTTTATTCACATATTAAAAATTTAAAAATCTATCATACAAGTAATTAATTCAAATTTTTAAACCCGAAACACATTTATTGTCTTTTCTATTAAATATAAATTTTCTACTAACTACTCATTTTTATTCTACATAAAATTTATGGCTCATAAAATCGATAAAATATATTTAAAAAAGTTATCTTATCTACACAGTAAAAACATATTTATCGACATGTTAAAGTTAAAAATCTATCGTACGTACAAACAATCCAAATTTTGAAACCCTAAACGCATTTAATCTATTTTCTATGATAAATTTTCTACTATATATATCTAAACTATCGATTTTCAATAGATAAAAATTTATGGTTCATAAAATCGATATAAAAATATTTAAAAACATTATATATCTACACCGTGGAAACATATTAAAAGTTACAAATCTATCATAGAAACAATCGAAATATTTAAAACCTAAATCTTAAACCCTAAACACATTTATCCTATAAATTTTCTACTATATATATACCTAAACTATGGATTTTTTATATATAAAAATTTATGATTTATAAAATCGATAAAAAAAAATATTGAAAGACATATTATTATCGATACCGTAGAAACATATTTATCGACATATTAAAAGTTACAAAGCAATCGTACAAACAATCAAAATATTTAAACCCTAAATCTGAAACTCTAAACCCTAAACCCATTTAATCTTTTCTATGATAAGTTTTTTACTATATATCTAAACTATCGATTTTCTATATATAAAAATTTCTGGTTCATAAAATCGATAAAAAAATATCGAAAGACATTTTATTATCTATACCATAGAAACATATTTATCGACATATTAAAAGTTACAAAGGTATCGTATAAACAATTGAAATATTTAAACCCTAAATCTTAAACTCTAAACCCATTTAATATTTTCTATGATAAGTTTTTTACTATATATCTAAACTATCGATTTTCTATATATAAAAATTTATGGTTCATAAAATCGATAAAAAATATCGAAAGACATTTTATTATCTATACTATAGAAACATATTTATCGACATATTAAAAGTTACAAAACTATCGTATAAACAATCAAAATATTTAAACCCTAAATCTTAAACTCTAAACCCTAAACCCATTTAATCTTTTTTCTATTATAAAGTGATCTACGATATATCTAAACTATCGATTTTCTATGCATAAAAATTTACGGTTCATTAAATCGATAAAAAAAAATATCGAAAATCTAAAATATAACTTATGCTCAAGATAAAATCTAACAAATAAGCTCCTATATTATGTATGTACGAAAAAATACTTTAATTTATACTAAAAAATTAATTAGATCAATAAGTTAGGATATATATTGTGAAATGGAATCTAACTTGGTTTGATATCACGATGAATGATTCCATTTGAATGTAATGAATCCATGGCTCGAGCAATATCCAATGCAAAACTTAGTGATTGGCTTAAGTCAAGAGGACATGGACGAATATTCCACAAAAACTTTTGAAGATTTTCACCTTCCACAAGTTCAGTAACTATCATCAATTCTGGTTCTATGCAAGCTCCAACAAACTATACCATAATAACAAAAAAAATCAATATAATTTTTTTACTTAATTACTCATATTTTATAGTTCACATATATAACTATATGAAAATATTTGATTAATTAATTAATTAATTACCTGTATAATGTTATCATGTTTAATGTTGGATAACATCAAGACCTCTCTTTGAAACATTTCTTTAGTTTCTACGCTTACAATACATGTTCTACTTGGTTGGAATATTTTGATCGCAACCAAAAATCGTTTCTTCAATCTATAAGCATAAGCAAATAACATTAATTGATTCAATAAACAGAGTACTATAACTCCATAAAAATATGTTTTTATAATTGTAAAAAATTGGGACAATTGTTTTACTAAATATTGATTATAAATTGTAAATATCATAATTTTTCTCTGTAATTTTAATCATATATATACACACAGTAAAAAAAATGTGTGTATATATAAATGAGAAAATAAGAAATAATTAAACATACAATCCTTTGTAGACAATTGAGGAAGCTCCATGTCCAATCATCTCATGTGGAACGACATCGTTTGAGTCTAGAAGCAAATCTGATTTGATACTGAAAGTAAATTCTTCATCTGAGTTTGAAGACGCCATGATAAAGAGGAATTGCATTTGCTCATGTTTTTATATATAAACCATATCTAGAATTTTTAATATATTTGAAAATCCTTTTTTGATGTTTATATTTTCCAAAAAAAAATCTACATAAAATGGAAAATAATTGATTTGTTTTTTTATCTATTGGTAATGTAGAACTGCTTATTTAAATCAAATGAAATTAGTAATTGTTTAATGAGAGTTGGATATTATTGGTGAGTAAAATATTATATAGTAATTAGTATTATATAATATTTATATCCAATGTCCGAGCTTTTTTTTAAGAGAAATTTTATATACAGAAATGGTATAGTTTTTTTAAAATTTATATAGAAGAAAAAAATTATTTTAAATATATTATGTTTCCTTTTCACTGATTTGAGATATCATTTAAATTCTTTTTTTGGTCCAATTGTTACGTGATAAAAAAAAGAAATTTATCTTGGATACAACTTTCTTAAATAAAATTTAAAGGCTTAAATATTAAATATTAATAATGATAAAAAATATTTATCACGAAAGAAGATATGAATACAATAAGAATATAAATATTAAATAAACATTTTCAGACCTTTAATTAATAAATTAATCGACAGTTAGCAATAAAAATTTATGGGGCTCTTTACCTTTTGGGCCTTACTCTTCTCAATATGGGCCTATTGACATTAGGCACCATTAATAAAAAAAGCCCACTAATCATTTTTAGCTTACACCAAATAGTAAACTTATTTTATTCGCTAGTTATTTATTTATTTTTATAACGTTCTTCTTATTTATTTGAATTTTTTAAAATAATTTTATGAGGCATTGATTAGTGTGGTTTTTATAAAATAAAATTTGGAATCAGCATAACCACTAATGATAATAATCTATAATTAATCAGCACAATCAAATTAAAATTATACACACACCAACTGAATCAAATAAAGATAGCATGAATGTGACTATATATTTTCCGGCATGTAATTAAGCGTGATGATTCATTTTATTATTATATTTTCGTCGACGTAAATAATTGATCAAATATTTTTTGTGGGCTCTAAATATTAATAAAATGATTTGAAATATTATATTTAAATCCATATGTAGAAGAACATGTCACGTCCGAGCTAACTCGTTATTTGTGTTGTTCTTACTTCTTAATATATTTTTTCCATTTAAAATACACACAAAAGTTTCCTTGGCTAATCAAATAAAATAATTAAAGATTCTTTAAATAAAAATATAATAAAGTTGGATTCAGATAAAGACAAAATCGAGCTACTGCCTTTTTGTTTATTTCGTCCGAGAATGTGATGTTTTTGTATTTAATTATTTTTAATAGAAGTTAATTAGCATATAAATTAGTGTAATTGAATAGCTGATTAATTAATATGATTCTTCGAGTTAAGGCAATCAAACCCACTTTTCTACTAGCCAATAAAACATAGATTATTTATTTGTACTTAATACATATATGTCACAGCTTCTTACATTCCATTAACATTAAAACGACATGCAGTCCAGACGCAAAAAATAAAAACGGTAGGTAAATCTAATTCCTACATGAGGTGCATATTTTAATTAAGCAGATAAAAAAAAATTAAAGATTCTTTGATAAGACAAACTGAGCTACTACCATTTTGTTTCTTTTGCGAGAATGTTATGTGACGATCGGAATTTAATTAATTATTTTGAATATAAGAAATTAGTGCAATTAAATAATAGCTTATTAAATATAATTATAACAAATAAATAAACTTAAATGTTTCAAACCGACCGTCACTGTGAGAAAGAAAAAACGACCGTCGTTGTATCTTATAGAAATATAAACTCTATTGTATAGTGATAGATGAAAAATACGTAGCTATAAACAGAATTTTATTTTAATAATTCAAATAACATGTATACGTTATTAAAAAATTTCCAAACAGATAAGACAATTATTACTATTATTTTAATAAAAAAATTGGTTATACTCTATTGTTTAATTATCTTTTAAAAAATGTTATTGATGGGAAAAGGGACATTTTATATGATACTAAGATATTTCACTAAACAAAGCATAGGATATTTATTTATTTGTACAAAGTAAAATACATTATAGCGACAATACAATATACGTCAAGAACCGGAGAGTGAATATGATTACATTCCAACAACACAACAGAAAAACGACGTGCAGTCCAGATGTTAAACTTAAAAACGGTAAATAACTACTAAGCGCCACGTGCCGTTCCTCTGACACGTTCCAAAAGACGCTCACACTGCTCAGCGACTTTCGACAGCGATTCATACGCCGATCCGCCATCGCAGCTCAACGATTTCTCCGCCCTATCTCTCAGCTTTTTCACCTTCTCTCTCAGCTTATCTCCTTCTTCCTCCACCATGATTCTTCTCACTAAATCCTCGATTTCTCCCCTCGAAATCACCCCTTCCGATGGCAATTTCTCAGATCTGATAGCGATTCCCACCTCCTCATTCAACAGCGTCGCGTTCATCTTCTGCTCCGCGAAAAGAGGCCAAGCGATCATCGGAACACCACTCACAACACTCTCAAGCACCGAATTCCATCCACAATGAGTCAGAAATCCACCAACAGCTTTATGACCTAAGATCTCAGCTTGTGGGGCCCAAGAAGGAACCACAAGACCTCTATCACGAGTCCGGCTAATAAACTCCTCCGGTAAATAATCCGGTGTACCGTCACGAATCTCGCCGCTGTTAACATCGAAATAAGCGCTACAAGCAGATCCATCCACCGGAGGTCTAACAACCCAAACAAACCGTTGCTGACTCAGCTCAAGCCCCCAAGCCAATTCCGTGAGCTGTTTAGCCGATAATGAGCCGCCGCTACCAAATGAAATATAAAGAACCGATTCAGCCGGTTGCCGGTTTAACCAATCCAAAACCGGATGATTAATCTCCAATGGCTTAACCGGTCTACACAATGGACCAATTGGATAAACCGGTACACGAATAATCCGACCCAATTGTTTCGGATCTTGAATAGATTTCAACGTTTTAGTCTCAATATCCATCGAAGTATTCACAATAATGCCATCAGCAGTCCCTAAAACCAAACCGAGCGGTACAAATTCCCGGTACAACTCATCGGTTGGGTCATGAAATGTTTCGAGAGAATCTTCAAACCGAACCGGTTCACAACCCGGTATAGCTAACGGTTTCTTCTTAATTATATGTTCTTCTTCAATATCTTTCTCTAGCTTTGGAAAATACATAGAAACCGATACAAAACGCGCGTTTGTAGCCATGAAAACATAAGTCAACATGTTGAATTCGTTACCAAGTGGTATCGAATCCATACCGAATAAATCAACGATAAGAGCCGTTGGTTTTTGTTGCATCTCAGCGATTTTGGATCTAAGAACCGGTACGGTTTCACGCATCATAGCAGCAATTTTGATTGCAAAACATTCTGAACTATCAGCAGCTAAACCGGAGATAACCGGAGTTGGAAGACCAACGATTTCGATGAGAGTTGCATCATCAACACCTGGTGAATTGAGAAATTGAGATTGAGCAGAGGCTGCATCGGTTTCAAGAACAAAGATTGTGATGTGAAAACCGTGGAATTCAGCTAAACGCTTGCCGAGTTCGATAACCGGTATGACATGGCCCATACCGGGACTAGCAAGCATGGCTGCGTATGGTTTTGTGATCTTCATTTTTTTTTTTATGTTGGTTTTTTTTTTGTTTCTATAACATGCAAATGATAAGTTAAAGAGGTCTTTAATATATAGACAAAGGGGTTTAACAATTTATAGATTAATTTATAAAGATCTATCTACCACCTTAATTGTCCTATATAAATATACATATTATATTTCTGTGTATTTATATACTATTAGGTATAATGTAATCATGTTGACATAGATATATACAGAAATTGAGTTAAAAAAAAAAGATGTATACAGAAAATGTCGAAAAATAAGTTTTATTTATTTTAATTAAATTAGGTAAACATTCTTTTTATGTGTACAGAATTAGAAACGTATGGTTTATGTACAAGAATTTTAATACTTCTTCAAGTTTGTATATGCTAATTATTAATGATTTAATTGCCAACTTGTTAAAAATATTAAAATTTCCATGTGCAATGTCTTGGTAAATGTTTTTAAAATATCAAGCTTTGCAAATAATACCAAAAAGATTATTAAAAAACAAAAAGACAAAGTACGAAACCCCCGGCCCAAAAAAAGATGATTTCGTTTCTCCCATCATATTTTGTATTTTAGTTAGGTAGTAGTTACTTTGAATTAAATAAAATCCTAAAATATAATTTTCTATTAGTACAAATCATATCAAACTAATATATATACCTTTATGTAATATTTTTATTTTAAGTACACTATTATTTTTCATAAAGTAATGCAATATACGAATAATTAAGTATTTTGTACGATGTAAAATACATTATTGACGGCACACAGCAAGAACGAGATACTAAATATTACTTAATACATTCCAACAGCAGAAAAACGACGTGCAGTCTTGAGATTAAAAACAAAAAACAAAAAAAACGACGGGTAGTCGAGATGTAGAATTTAAAAACGGTAAGTAACTCCTAGGCACCACGTGCCGTACCTCTGACACGTTCCAAAAGACGCTCACACTCCTCAGCGACTTTTGACAGCGATTTGTGCGACGATCCACCGTCACTCCTCAACGTCTTCTCCGCCGCATCCTTCAACTTCTTCACCTTCTCTCTCATCTCATGACCTTCTTCCTCCACCATGATTCTTCTCACCAATCCCTCGATTTCTCCTCTCGAAATCACTCCTTCCGCTGGCAATTTCTCAGATCTGATCGCAATCCCGATCTCCTCATTCAACAGCGTCGCATTCATCATCTGTTCCGCAAAAAGTGGCCAAGCAATCATCGGAACACCATTAACGACGCTCTCAAGCGTCGAATTCCATCCACAATGAGTCAAAAATCCACCAACGGCTTTGTGAGCTAAGATCTCCACTTGCGGAGCCCACGACGGTACCAGAATACCTCTCCCGCGAGTCCGGCTAACAAAATCTTCCGGTAAATAATCCGGTGTTATCTCGCCGCCGTTAGCCTCTAAGTAACCGCTATCAGCAGATCCATCCACCGGAGATCTAACAACCCAAACAAACCGTTGCTGACTCAGCTCAAGCCCCCAAGCCAACTCCGTGAGCTGTTTAGCCGATAATGAGCCGCCGCTACCAAATGAAACATAAAGAACCGAATCTTCCGGTTGCCGGTTTAACCAATCCAAAACCGGATGATTAATCTCCGATTGCTTAACCGGTCTACACAATGGACCAACCGGATAAACCGGTACACGAATAATCCGACCCAATTGATTCAAATCTTGAATAGATTTCAATGTTTTAGTCTCCATATCTTCCCAAGTATTCACAATAATACCATCACCAGTCCCTAAAACTAAACCGGAAGGAACAAATTCCCGGTACAACTCATCGGTTGGGTCACGAAACGTTTCAAGAGTATCTTCAAACCGAACCGGTTCACAACCCGGTATAGCCAAAGGTTTCTTCTTAATTATATGCTCTTCTTCAACATCTTTTTCTAACGTTGGAAAATACATAGCAACCGAAAGAAAACGCGCGTTTGAAGCGATGAAAACGTAAGTCAACATATTGAATTCTTTACCAAGTGGTAAAGCTTCTAAACCGAATAAATCAACAATTAAAGCCGTTGGTTTAATTTGCATCTCAGAAATCTTTGATTTGATAACCGGTACGGTTTCACGCATCATAGCTGCAATCTTGAATGCAAAATTTGATAAAGGATCAACTAAACCGGAGATATCCGGACATTGAAGACCAACGATTTCAACATTAACGTTGTTTGGATTGAGAAATTGAGATTGAGGAGAAGCTGCATCGGTTTCGATAACGAAGATTGTGGTATGAAAACCATGAAAACCGGCTAAACGCTTACCGAGTTCGATAACCGGGATTATGTGACCCATACCGGGACTAGCCAACATAACCGCATGGGGTTTTGTGATCTGCATAATAAAATAAAATAAAATTGAAACCTATTGATTGGTTTAGTGTTTTTTTTTCTTTGATACTTGCAAATGAGTTAAAAAGAGGTGTTTATATAACATAATGTAAAGTCTGGCGAGATTTATTAGCATATATGACAAAAAAAAAAAAAATAATAATTTAAATGAATTTTGGTACGACTAGATCTACGATTACGCATATACATAGTTATATATTTTTTAGGTTAAAAGTTCACAGTCATGTGAGGATTCACGTGATTGATATGGTTTGATGTGTCGACCAACGATAAGATAAATAATATCTACTGTGTATGTATACTTTGCACACAATATTACGATAGATATAAAATTAAATCATAGAATATAAAGACAAATTGTTGATTGTGTCGTATGTTTTGTTTAATTATTGTATTAGTTATACTGAGATAAATTATAATATATGTTATTCACTAATATATAATACACGCGGTGTTTTCTTATGTATTAAAAAGTATGTGTTTTTTTTTTAAGTTTGTGTTCTGTTAAAAATCATATGAGATTCTAAATTAAGGTTAGTATCTTACAGAGATAGATATTAATGTTTCCAAAAAATATTTTTCTACTTTTCTGGAAATATATATTTTCCAATTAATATAATATTTCGGTCTAATATTGCATGTATTTGTTGTTGTTAAAAAAAAAAAGATGGAAACAAAATATGATACATGAATATGAGAAATTACCAAAAAAAAAGATTATGAAAATAATAAAATATTGGAAAAAAATTGTGTATAATACTCATATTATCTGTGAATAAGAAGAAAATAACTAAAATAACAGCACTATTTTGGTATATACTATAAGAAAAAATAAGAAAGAAAATTGTAAAATGAAAGATAAAATATGTATACTATGAATGAAATAAAATAAGGATAAAATAAATAAATTATTATAATTTACAACATATACAAATTCATTTCTTTTTTAGCTTAAACATACGTCGAAAAAAAAAACTGTAAATGTTTGAGGATCTAAATACAAAGATAATATTTGGCACAAAAACAAAAGTACAAGTTTTTTTATTTTTATATTTTTCTTTTTTTTTGTGAATATTTCACGTTTCTTGTTTTTTAATCTAAGATGAATAATTCAATTCGAATTTATAATCAGCGTTTAGTTTGCTCTATCTTATCTGGTGTCAAGGATATTAATAATTTAATACTAATAATAATAAATAAATAACATTTCACTTCATGAGCTATTAAATATCCAAGACTCCAAGTAGCTACAAAACGACGCTATGAACGAGTCAATTGGGCGTGAATATAAATATTTATAATTAAACCAAAATTGAGTATTATATTATTATATTGTTATAATAATGAAAACGTAATAAATGTTAGTTGAATTTAAACTAAAATTGAGTATTATATTATTATATTCTGTTTAAAATTCAACGCATATGTATAATAGGTGTAATCCTATATATATATATTGAGTGAACATAAATTTTGTATATATAATTAATTACTTATGCTGATTGAATATAAATTTAAACTTAAACCAAATCGAAATCAAGCTGTAACAAAATTAAAATTTAAACGGACATGTCAGTTCCAAAATCTAACTAGTTAAAAAAAAATATTGATAAATTTCATATTAATCTAGATGAAGAGGACATTTTCTTGTAGTTGCGTATTATTTATTATGTGACCTCGAATTATATATTTTTTATTATATATATTATTTAAAGGCCAAATTTTGAATTAACAAAAAGAAGATGAATTTTCTGCCTTACGTAAATACCACATTATTTTAATTAAATTATTATCTAGTTTTATCTATACTGACGTATGCCACCGAATTCAATTGCCCAAGACAGTGAAATCAAATATTATATTTTAAATTAAAATTGTGGTATAGCTTACTTACTGTGCCTATACAAATATATTTAAAAGATTTACTATATTATAAAATCGTAGAATGATTAGTAAATTAAATAGAAAATGTATGGTCGGTAAAAGACTATATTTTTATAGGAACCATTCAAAATGCCAGAAATTAAAACGCTTTGCAAATATACTCTAATTAGTAAATTAAATAGAAAATATATGGTCTTTTTATATTGAATTATTGATTATAAAAATAATATCTTAATATGGGCTTTATTAGGCTACAGTTAGGCATCAGTTATCTTAAATAGTTTTGGTCTATTTAACTTGGGCCTTATAGAGTCCATTAAGTGTATAGACTACCTTCAATTACAACAAATAGCAGTCTGACACCTGTACGCCTGCTGACGTAAGAACACATGGTACGCGTCGCAGTGGATAAAAGTCTCTGCGCTTTAAGAAAACAGATATGACAAGATTTTCACTCGACGCGCAACTAAACCTCCAAAATGCGTTTTTTTAGGGAAACTAGAAGGTTAACCCCTAGGGCTTTTGGAGGCGGTGGACATCACGCGCTACATGTGCGCGTATAATTATATATTAGTGAAATTTACCTTTCATTATATATTTAAGTCCTATATTTAATTCGTGGGCTACTCTTATTAAATATGGGCTAACAAAAGCCCAATTCGCTTTTACAATTTCTGCCCGAATCGTGTATCACAATTATAAAACAAAAAACCACCCATTTATTTATATTAGAATCCTTATGAGATTATTTAACAAATCCATATATTTATTTTAAACTAGTACTCATAATCAATAAATAAATTAAATAATATAGTATATCTAACATTGATCTCATTCACGCACATCATTTTGAATTTTAAATATAAAGAAAATATTGTATGTATATTTATTCATTTAATTTAATATAAATAAATCTCAAACAACCTTGACAAAAGTAACATAACACATGAACCAACCTTATTGCTAAAACAACAAGAAAGCATGTCACTTAACGATTATTATTAGCTTTTGTAACAATAAATAAATATATAATAAGAAGAAAAAATGAAAAATTAGCGGTCCAGAATCTTTGTGGTAGCAACACTGAGAAATCACATTCACATGACCCCATTCACCACATGGATCATTCATATAATAAATGGTCCCTCTCACTTTTTCACATATCACACACTTGCATTTTTTCCATCATATAAATAATCAATTTCATAAATGAAAAATTAATATTAGAGGATCAAACATCAATAATTAGATGTACAATGCTAAACCGGTTTAACCGGAGATAAACCGAACAACCATCCTGATTCCGTTTTTTTCAAACGGTTAAATTACGTTATTGTCCTTCTACCCTTAGTGTGACCTAACGTAAGTTCCAAGTCATCAACACCCACGTCATGAATCTTGTCACCTTCCCACGGCTTCACAGCCACGTCACACTCCGGAATCAATGTGTAGCGGTGGACACGTGTTGGACTCGACGGAGCTGAGACGGAGAAATTACTGATTTGCCATCTAGTAGGCAGTCTCGGAATTGACCCTCTAGGAGATGAAATTGGAGGTGTCACAGGGGCACTATTGGAAATCAAAAGAGAATTGATTTGGTTTGATTCAAACCGGGTCGGACTTGCTTGGTACGACGGTATTGGACTTTGAAAAACAGAGGATTGTGGTGTTGTCTCTGTTACCATTGGTTTAGACCCCTGTTTTCAGTTTTCCCGAGAAAATTTCAGAAATCCCGGAAAATAAAATTAAAAAAACCAAAAATTGATCTCACCAAAAATCCGGGAAAGTTAGGGTAAAAGATTGAACCTTTCGATAAGTGGTGCCGTCGTCGAGTACGATCCAACCAGCTTCGTTACAAAGAGCTTTAAGGACTTCATTGTTGTCACAGTGTTTAGGGAGTTTATAATTGGCTTGTGATCTTAAACCACTAAATATTTTAGCTGCTATTGCTCTTCTTCTTCTTTCTCTTTTCTTGTTGTTTTCTCTCTCTTTCCACGTCGGCATCCTCCCTGAAGTCGTCGCTGACCTCGCCGCCGTTGATCCTCCTCCTTGTCCTGACGCCGTCATCTCTTTCTCCGATCTCTCTGTCTCTCTCTTTGCTTAGATTTTTTTTATGTGTGTTTTGTTTGTGTTCTTGTAATCTTTTTAGGAAGAAAAAGAGGCAAAAGTTAAAAGCTTTTGCTTCTTATTTGGGGGGGTTTGTTAATAAAATGGATAAAGCTGTATTTTATCAATGGAGAAACAAAAATGTAAAATATTTGACGAAAAACAAAAATGTAAATATTTAATAGTAATGTATATATAGTAATGAAAAATACAAAATTATTCCAATGATGAAGTAAAGTTGGTTATACAAAAAGATTATAAAACTAATGGGTAATATGTTTCAATTAGGTTAATTTAAAAAAAATGGAGTTATATTAAAAAATAAAAGAGTTATTCAAATGCGTTAATATGTTTATGTGTGAATTGTAAAATTTAGTTTTAATAAGTAAAATAGGACTTGCAAGTTACAACTTATATATATAAGTTGTAAAATTTAGTTTTAATAAGTAAAATAGGACTTGCAAGTTAATGTGTGAATTGTAAAATTTAGTTTTATTATTGTGAAAATTAATTAAGAAGATCTAAATTTGACTTATGGACTAATAATACAATGCTATGAAACAAGGTTACGTAATTTTTGGACTAACCAAAAAGTTACTTTTTTGAATTTGATTGTAACTAATTTTGGCATATTAAGGAAAATACAAAGGATGAATCTATGACATCATTTACTTACTGTTCGGTTTTATAAAGCAAGACTTGGGAAATTGTATTATTTAACCTCTTTATTTTATCTGACATTGTTCGGCGGAAAAAGGATAAATAATAAACCGTACGATTAAATCGAAAGAGGTTAGATCTAACGGTTATAAAATCGAGTACAGTGTATAGAACATGTGTCAAGCTGCAGGAGAAGATGCCTTCTGAGGCTCGCGGTAATCGTGGTTTGTGAGATCTGACGACGGTAATAAAGTTTCAACGGTCAAGATTACGTACACGCTACATACAGTCAGTGAAGTGGTCCCTACATGGACCTCTCAGCTTCAGTTGGGAATCATGTAACGTACGTGTAACGTGTGGTCCCTAGTTACATTTCGCACGTGCGACACAGATATCTACAAGGCTATATTATAGACTCTCGAGCCGGCGCGCGCATGGGGCCCATTGGGCTTTCGAGCCCTGCAATGCACGTGACTGTCGGTATCACTTTACATTATATTGACACGTGTATTTAATTGTTATTCGTGAAGCAATACATTTACAGAAAAATAGAGCTTTATTATTACATAACAATTACAAAATTGATTTATATATGGTTAAAATAATTTTAAAAATTGTTATATATGCAAAGCGAGCATAGTACTTTGGGAAATGCGAAAGAAGACGTAGGTGGACTGTGTGTAGTTGCATTTTTCGTACGTCACACACACGCAATTCCATCAAATCATTACTTACGCATTAATTATGTATAGTATATATACTAATGTATAGTATATATATATATACTACGTGAGATGAGTAAATTTTATAAACGAAGGAAAAAAAACGTACAAAAATTATAATAAAATGGGCGTACATAGAAGAGTTAAAAAAATTCCATATTATATTAGAAACTAAATTAGATATAAAAAAAGGTCAAAAGAATATTGATGCGATAATTAGTTATATTTAGCAAATTAACAAACTAGTTTTATAATCGAAAAGATAGTCAGATAGGTGTGTATATATAATCGAATTTCGACAAGGTGAAATTTATTTCGAATTTAGAAATCATTTATATTTTGTATATCTAGTTTTATAACAAAAAAACAAAACCAAGTGCATTTGTAAAAAGTTGGTTGTAAGGTATAACGGGCCTGGGCTTTTAATTAACATATTGGGCTTATAACAATTTTGTTTTCTTTAGTTTTATTTCATTTGGCCGAGTAAACATACACAAGCTTTTAAAGTGCAACTTATCATTTAATGATAAGATAATGTTATAATTAAAAAATATATATATATATATATATGAATACATTCGAAAAAATCTAAAGAATTTGTAAATTAAATTTTACTGAATTAGTACGCATAATTTAATTTTCTCTAACCGATCATGGTACTAAAGTCTAAAGGCACTACACTTGAAATAAAGACGCACGTGAGACGCACATGGCATGGAATCCCGTGATTTGGGATAATCATTAATTAATTACAGTTTTAAATTTTAAATAAACGACGTAATTTACTGAAAACACGGCTGCTTTAGTCTTTAGTTAGTTGCAAATCAACTACACATATATTTTCAAAACGTTTCTGTTATTTCCCCATCCACATCTGCACATTTATGATAACGAACTAACTAATAATCTAAAAGCTACACATTTATTGCAAAACTAACAATATATTAATTTATTATTTAACTATTTTAATTTTTTTTTAAATGGCCAAATGTCTAAAATACATTTTAGTTATGATTATATATTTTCTAAAATAATATTTCTATATTTTATTATAATTTGTAAAAATTCAAGTAATTAACTATATTAAAATGATAATAAGATTATTTGAAAAAAAATGATAATAAGTTTTTTTTTGTTCGTGCTTTTTTATTTGTTCACTATTTTTACTTCATTTAATGGGTGGTAGGTCAGGTGACACTCAAATGGGACCCACAATACAATATTACGTGGCGAACCCTTAGCTTAGCATAGTGTTCCCAATTCCCGCCAATTAATTCCGGTTTGGACGGACCGGAAAATCAGTTCGATCTCTTTAACCTCCAAATTTTCAGACATACAAATAAAAGTAAATCCTTAATTACCTCAAACTATATGCTTTTACATTTATTATGGATCCACTCTCATGTTTACAAATTGCACTTAATTTTTATTAGGTAACAATTTGAGAAATTCACGGGATTTAATTAAAAAGCGATGATTTGATCGTTAAAGAGAGATCCCAATTAAATAAGAGTAAGTTATAGTTTATAATAAGATTATAACACGTAAGGCTTCTTATATTAAATGTGATAGTGCCAATATACTGTCACTCAAAAAGTGTCACGTACATTAGCATCACATAAGGGAACACATCTTAATTTCTTCAAAAAATATACATCACATATTTATACGGATTATACATTTTTGTATATATGGACGTAAAAATAATGATAAAGAATATATGCTAAATAAAGATTTGAGTATTTGTGTTATAAATAACAAATCAAAACGCATGTAATAATAATTATTTGACTACAAAATACGATGCCTTTATTATAAAAAAATACATCAATATTGATATAGTACTATTTATTTAAAGGGGACAACACGCCAATATCTAGAATCTCGATAAAAATAAAAACCCAATCTTTATAATATAAAAACGTTTGTTTTTTTTCTTCTTCTATATGAAGCTTTAATTAATTTTTCTAAAACAAAAGAATAATAATATCTCGCCGACAAATCTATTCAATTTCATTGACTTTCTCGTAATTCTTTTAATTTTCTTTTTCTTATAAAATTTCACTAATTCTAGTATTTTATTTTCTTTAATAAATACACAACATTTGCATATCTCACATCTTCCTTAACACAAAAAAAAACAAAAATATGCACACAAATTGTCTCTCATCATATATCATCCTCGCCGTCATTCTCACGGCGTCTCTACTCGTCGGCGGCGAGAGAATATTCAAAGAAGCTCCAGAATTCTTCAACTCACCAGATTGCCCCACCATGGACCAAAACGACAACGTTTTCTTCTGTTCAGATACCGGCGTCCACGTGGCAATGACCTTAGACGCCGCTTATCTACGTGGCTCAATGGCCGTTATCTTCTCCGTCCTTCAACACACTTCATGTCCTCAAAACGTAATTTTCCACTTCATAGCTTCACAAAACCACCACCGACTCCTCCAAAACTACGTCGTTTCATCATTCCCTTACTTAAAATTCCGAATTTACCCTTACGACTCAAACACCGTCTCCGGTTTAATCTCCACCTCAATCCGCTCAGCTCTCGACTCTCCATTAAACTACGCTCGTAACTACCTCGCCGATATACTCCCCACGTGCTTATCACGTGCAGTCTACTTAGACTCAGATCTCATCTTAGTCAACGACATCTCAAAACTCTTTTCAACACAAATCCCAAACGACGTCGTTTTAGCCGCGCCTGAATATTGTAACGCAAACTTCACAACTTATTTCACACCGACATTTTGGTCAAACCCTTCACTCTCCGTTACATTCTCCGTTAACCGCCG
This sequence comes from Aethionema arabicum, assembly GCA_000411095.1. Taxonomy (NCBI): domain Eukaryota; kingdom Viridiplantae; phylum Streptophyta; class Magnoliopsida; order Brassicales; family Brassicaceae; genus Aethionema; species Aethionema arabicum. The sequence continues at coordinate 192,732 of KE151829.1, read as the reverse complement.
TAAACCACCGTGTTATTTCAACACCGGAGTAATGGTAATCGAATTAAAAAAATGGAGACAAGGAGATTACACAAGAAAAATAATCGAATGGATGGAGTTACAAAAGAGGATTAGAATCTATGAATTAGGTTCTTTGCCGCCGTTTCTTCTTGTTTTCGCCGGAAATATAGCTCCGGTGGATCATCAATGGAATCAACATGGATTAGGAGGGGATAATTATAAAGGATTGTGTAGAGATTTACATAGAGGAGCAGTGAGTTTATTACATTGGAGTGGGAAAGGGAAGCCATGGGTGAGATTAGATGAAGGTAGAGCTTGTCCACTTGATGCTCTTTGGTCTCCTTATGACTTATTAGAGCCAAGGTTCGATCTTATCGAAACTTAGGAACTAAATCAAGAGAGATCAATCAAAACAATGACATGGTTTTTTAGAATAAGTTGAATTACACAAACGGTAAAAAAATAAATGTTTTTTTTTTCTTTCATACTTATATATATACGGGGATAAAGTAAAATACATACGGTTAAACTTTATTTTGTATTTTTTTTAGTTAGTTTTTTGATTTTGTTTAAGGAAAAAATGTAATTTTGACTGGCTTTGTTAAAATAGGAAGAGGAATGATTAATGTTTGAAATAAAAGTTTAAAATATCTAATTAACTCGTGGTGCTGTAATAGTTGAAAATAAAAGTTTGAAATAAAAGTTTAAAATGATTAGCTCGTGGTGCTGTAAAGTTTGATAGTTTTTAAGTACGCAATTAACTATTATATATATTGGATTTATAAACTATGATCGTTTATACACACAGGAAGAATGTTCTAATTATTGGATTTTTGTAAACTGAAATTTACTATTTAATTATATTAATGAGATTCAAATTCAACTATGTGTGCATCTTTTTGTATTTTATGCGATGGATTGCTTAATGTAATAATGCTAATTTATTTTATAGAGTATATGGTTTTTTTTTACTAATTTCATTTTAATTTATAATGTTAAATTTGATTTCTTAACGTTTCATCGAGTTTGGAATGATTTTTTTCTATGAAATTGCTGAGATCCTTAATAAAAATTGAGTTAGTTAATTAAAGAATTAGATAATGAGAGTTGATACTTTATTTATGAATTAAAATAATTTATTGGAATAATTGATTATAATCTGGATGATATTATTGTATCAAGAATGAACAGATATTCATAATAATGACAATATTATTATCATGCTAGTAGGAATTAATTTTTTATAATTCAATTTCCATGGATTTTAGCTGTAATTATTAATTATAGTCTACTATTTGTATTGGATATTTGTGCTTAATATTAATATCGTACAATAGTGAAATGTATTATTGTTTTGTTGCGTGTACGAAATTAAATAAACTCACCGACCAATCGAAATACAAAATTGTCGTGTAGTAAATCACTAATGTATACATAAAAAGTCAACAAGTCAGCGCCTTTTTTGACTACTTTGTAATGAAATAAGTAAAAGAAACGACTATAAATTCGTCCTATAAGTTGAATCACACCTAATTAGGGAATTATTAACTAATTACTAAGTTTGTGTATAAAATTGTGAACGTATATTTTGATTTGTTTATGTATTTGCACACACGTTAATGTGTATAGATCCGACAATAATAAATATTTATAAACTAACAATTAATTAGTTGATTTTTCCACATGTTAATTAGTAACTACGAAATATTTGATTGATGTATAACACATATTTAGTGGCTTTTCTAATATATAAACTATTTTTATAGTTATCTAAAATAAATGAATAAAAGACAGTTAAATTTAATAATAGTCATATTAAAAAAATCGTTTATTTTTATTATATGGTTATTTTTTATATACTATTGGTTTTTTCCCCCGGATACTATTGATTATTTTCTTTTTTCCGTTTTTTTACTATTGTTTATTTAAAATATAGTTTTATAACTTTAATTTTATTTATATAAGGCTCTAAATATACTACTAATAAATAAGACCGTCTTGGTCAACCCGATAAGATTACGTCCAGATCTCAAAAAGATTAATAGTATATAATTAAAATGCGTTATGTAAATGTAGCAAACCAATGACATGCATGTTCTTTAGATTCTTTTCTTAAGTCAACTCATAAATTTTTAAATTAATAATAGAATATTAATCTCAATCTCTCGTGCTTAATTAATATATTTATCAGAGATGCTATAATCAAGTCATATGGTCTGTGTTTTTTTTTCAAATATTATTCTAAATAAATGAAACAAAATAAATTTAGTATCATAGTGAAACTGACTCTCCTCTGCTAAAAGTTTATTCATATTTTTGGTACGTCGTATATTTATTTGAATTTTTTAAAAAATTAGATACAATTCAAAGCAAATTTTCTCCTATAAAAAGTCCATTTCCATTCGTAGATATACATACGTTTTACGTTTATTTTAGTTTAAGATATATTATAATATGGTATATCAATAAAACGAAAAAAACAAAATTTCGAAATATTATATGAATGGTAGTAATATTAGACTTGAGAACAAAATGCCAAATTATTAGCCTAACAAACTCAACAACAAAATTTGGAAGATCCAAAAATATATTTTTCTAATCGTTACGCGTTTTGATTTTTTGTTCTTGGTCAACATCGTTGACTAATATACATATTAGTTAATTTTCGTGGCAATGAGAGAGGACCCTACTTTGCATTATGGTTTCAAACATGTAAAATGGCCCATTTATCTTTACTAAGCCCAATTATATAGGCCCACTAAATAACTCTCTCTCCTCACCCTTCTCTCTCTCTCCTCTCTCTCTCTCTCCTCTCTCTTCCCTCTCTCTCCTCCCCCCTCTCTCTCTCCTCCCCCCTCTCTCTCTCCTCCCCTCTCTCTCTCCTCCCCCCTCTCTCTCCTCCTCTCTCTCTCCTCCTCTCTCTCTCCTCCTAACGAGCTTTCTTCGGTAACTGTGGCAAAAACAACAATTAAAGAAATGAGAACAGAAAGAAGCGTTTTTTTACTGCTTCCAAAGTTTATTTAATAAGTAACTAAAAATTGAAGTGATTACCTGGAAAGTATTCTGCAACAAGGGCACCTGAAGTTGAAGCCTTTTCATACCCACTTAATTAATTAATCAAGAAAGGAACAATTAAACTTCTAACAAACCGAAGAAATGATCGATTAAAAACCATACTTTTTTTTCTTAATTCCTTATAAACTAAAACTTTTGATACAAAACCTTAGGCGATCAAGGTTAATAAAACAAAACAAAAAACTTGAACAAAAAAGGTAAAAAAACAGAACAAAAAAGGGGGAAAAACAGAACAAAACATAAACTTTAATTAATTTGAGAGAAACAATGGATGATGAAGATGAAATCTAATTGAAACAAAGAAACTCATAGTAAAAACCTTTATTTGAATTTTGAGCAGAGTACAAGAAAAAAAAAAAGAGAAAAAGGAATCACGTTTCTAAACTAATAATTAAACTTAGAAGAAAAATTAGCCTTAAAAAAAATATAAGAGTTTGTGAAGAAAAAAAAAAGTAAAGAAGTTATAAAAGAACGAGTCTTTGATCGAACTTAAAAACACTGAGTTTCATGATAACCCTCTCTTATATTTATAGATAAGAGTAACACAAATCTAGTCGTTCAAATATAGCCGTTTTATGATCGTTACCAAATAAAATAGAGCCGTTGTAACAAGATTCAACGCGCGCCAACATCGATAAAATTTGACTTTTTTTTTTTTTGATAAATAAAATTTGACATTTTTATATATATATTTTTTTAATTTATTTATTTTAAGACAAGTATAACGTCTATAATTTTATTGGTCTTGTAAACAATGATGTTTTTACTGACAGAAACAACCAATTACTTTCATAAGTATAACGTCTATAATTTTGTTTGATGTGATATTTAATATTTTAAAATAAATATGGAGTTATAAAAAAAGCTGGAAACTAAAAAATTAGATAATTTAAATACTTTAATCTCATATATTTTGTATAATGAATTATTTTTTTTCTGGTATTTTTTGTTTAAGCGTTAGCCGTTAGGTAACAATTATTTTCAATTACTTATAAATAATACAAAGACACACACAATGCAGAAAAATATTATACCATACATGCAACGTATTTAAATTTGTATGTGGTTGTAACTTGCATAGGGGAAGAAAACAATAGTAATGTATACTAACTAAGTAGGCATAAATTAGGTTCTATTTATGTCTTTACTATAAATAATTATTTAAATTTAAAATTACAAAAATATATATCGAGTTTTGTAATGTATACTAATTAATAATAAATGAAAACAAAACTAAGTTAAAAATATCTGTGGTTTATATTCTCAGATTAATTGCTTAAATATATATGGTTAAATACTTACATTGATATATAATTTAGGGGTAATTTATAGATTAACAAGTTTTCATATGAAACGGCTACAAAAGATTGATGTAGGGCATGTTCTTTTGTCTGTCGCTGGCGTCAGCGACGGGCGACAACGACGAGCGACGGGTGATGTTGTTTTTTTGGTTGTTGCCAGCGACGAGTTTCAGCGA
>KE151829.1:158734-173280 GCA_000411095.1 Aethionema arabicum | reverse complement strand
TTTTTTTTTTTTTTTTTTTCTATACAAAATAATTATTTCATTAACTAAACCATTTATATCCAAATAATACTAATACATTATTGTTACTACTATTATTATATTTATATTCAATTTGTTGGGTAGCACCGAATTATAGACTAATTAAACAAATATTATTCAGAATAAAAAACAATTTAAGGCTATTTTCAATTTAATTTAATTTCGGGTTTTAATACATATATTAGATTTAATAATATTAGTTTATTGTACTTGTCCAAAAGCATAGTTTATTAGCTTTCATATATGACTTAAATATAATTATATAAAAGTCTCAAATTTGTCTTACATGAAAAAAAATTGTAACATATAGGACCAACTTGCTTAGCTAATTTTAATAATTTGAATACAAATGTGTCCATTAATAAAAACAAATTTGGAATACAATAAAACAAAAATAACGTCTTCGAAAAGATGTGTGCATATATTAAAAAAATACCAAGTTTGCTTTTTTATTCAATTACTTAAATATACTCAATATATTTTAGAAATTCTTAACTATAAAACTTAAGCTTTACATAAAAAAAAAACTTTTTAAAATAAAATTACTTATTCATATTGGTCCATCTACATGATCAAAAGAATATCATTAGTTATACAAATACGTAACTCAATAGTGTTCCACTTGTAAGGGTACATCAACATCTCGTGTATTATCCAAAAACATAAAAATTAAATTTATACTCTGTTCATAAATAAAAGATGTTTTAGAGGTTTTTTTTTTCATTAAAATAAGATGTTTTCACTTTTCAATACTAATTTCCATCTCATTTTACCTATATACCCCTTATGTAATTAAAATAAAAAAATACTCAATAATTTTTAACTCATTGACTTCAATAATGGAAAAGGGTATAATAATTATTTTACAAACTTTTTTAATATGTGTGAAAATACCTTAAACATCTTATATTTGTGAACAGAGGGAATATTTCGTAATTTATTTTCTAAAACCATAAACCACTTTTTTCATTAAATAATTTTTCTTTCATTCAAAATTAGAAGTAAAATATTCAGTGAAGCTGAGCAAACCAAACCCCTTGAATCTTAACATCCTTTAACTTCCATCTATGTTTTGCATTGTATTTCATCGTATGTTAACATTCATACAATTCTCTACATTATATAAAGATATGATCCAATTCATGAAATGAATTTGGCGATTATTCAAAGGGATAATGGTAAATAAAACAGCAATCTTTATTTTTTTATTCGTTTTTTTTTTACAAATTTGACATTTTTTAAACATTTTGCCGAAAAAACTATATAAAGAAAATGACATAAACCCCTTTATTTAATTTCTTTTAGCTAATTCAACCATTTGATCATCTATCTCTATTTTTTCTTTCTCAACGATTTCTCAGTTCTAACCCACTTGATTGTTCGTAGATAATTTTCACATGATTTATGGTTTGTTCTAGTATCTTACAATATTTGTATCGATTTTACTAGTTTTATTCTTTTAGATGATAGAGTAAACGGTGCGGTTGAAATTTCAATATTTACTACTAAGTAGATAAAAATGATTATTTTTACCAATAATTTTGATTTGTATTATTTTAACTTTCTTGTTACTTTCGCCTACTTCAAATATTGACTTTAAATTTGATAAACAAAAAAAAAATGTTGGTTTTAAATCATTCAAATTTAGGCCATTGGTATAATTTTCTGGGTTCACTGGAAACATATCAAACGATACATTGGGTTAAAAACTTTATATCAATTGATAAACAACTCAATCAGAAGATCTTTGATTTTGGAAAATAAACACTCGAAACGATTGAAAATAATAAATCTTTAAACATAAAAGAATGAGAAAGAAAGAGCACTCAGAATGAGTAGGAGGTTTTGATTCATCAGGAATCAGATGACAATAAACAATCCTCATCATGCCTTTTTTTTATCTTTTTTTTTCAGATTTAGAAGAAACAAATCAAAAACTTGAAAAAATCTGATGAAATAATATGAAATAAAAAGGGATTCCTCTCAGACAAATGCCTCGTTTGTCCCCATGATTTAATGAATGGATTTCATCGGACTCGTCATCTATGGTTGTTCATCACTGAGAAACCCCTTTTATCTCATCGTTTCTAGATCTATAAATAAAAAAAAAGGACCAAATCCCGGCAACAAAAGATACGAGATCGAAAGGAAATCAATCAACCAATTCAAAAAAAACGAGAAGCTAAGAATTTGCAGAGACTAAGATTCCAATTTAGGGTTTAAATCGGAGATCGTACACAGTTTGTGTTTCGTTAGACGACGAAGTGCGGCTCATTTATATAGAGACGGAATTTAGGTTTAGGGTTTTAACCAGTCTCTCCATCATTAAAAACAGCATAAAGTGTAGCCATCCAACTCTAAAACAACGTGTAGTTTTTATCCTACTTATGTGAGAAACGCCACATATTCCGAGTATGTATATACGAAACGGAAGTAAATAAAAGCTTGACTTCTTTCAATAGACAAACGACATGTAGTCTAGTTCACAGAGTAAAAAACCACGTTTAGCTCATTTTCCTTTCGTTAAACCGAAACGACAAACACTCCGCGTATGTATATTCGAAACGGTAAGTAACTAAGGCTTTAGCTCTTACAATAAACAAACGACATGAAGTCTAGCTCTCAAAGTTTAAAACGGGGTGTAAGCTGTGTAGCTCATTTTCCTTTTGTTAAATGGAAACGACAGACACTGCGCTTGTGTATACGCGAAACGGCAAGTAAACAAGCAAAATTTACATACACAGAAATGAAGCATTAGAGCTCCCTTCTTACAAAACACAAACAAATCAATACAAAAAACAGAGGTCTTCTTCCATGTTAAAGATCAAGTTCTGAAGCAAGACAACATTTTTTCGAAGTTTTTGTGCAGTTTATTCAACCAGTCGGATCATTAAAGAGCTTAAAGAAGATGAAACTGGACTCTAGTTAATTAACCAACACGAACAATCAGTGCCCAAACAGGGTAAACCAACAAAAGGATGATTCCTAAAGTGTTTGAAACTCCACGAGACTGCGTAAATGAGTTCCTAAACCCACCTGATGCTCGAATATGTTCTTGTAGAAGATAACATCCTACGAAAAGCATAATCAAAAGACCAATCCAAGTTCCTCGTATATGCTCAGCAAATAGATTTGGAGCAACTACTAGCAGAAGAATCAAAGAGCCAGGCATTTCAAGCCAATCTGCACACATTTTGAAATATACAATTGGTGATCAAAAGGATTAGCTAAAAGGGTTTGTAAATAAGATGTGATTTTGTCACCTGGGAAATGTTTTGGGAAGAAGAGTCTGAGAACAACAGCGACGAAAGCAATCCATTTCCCAACATCTCCTCTGGATAATACATAACATAAAGGTTTTAGATTTCCATAGATTTAGATTAGTTTGTTTAAGAGAAGAGAAGAGAAGGGTTAGTTACCTTAAGGCGTAAAACAAGGCTTTAGGAAGACTAAGGAAGATGTAAGGTATTAAGAGGGAAGTAAGCATGTTTGTTCTCCAATTCGTACGGTCCAATATCAATAAGTAACTGCATCAAACACCCAAACAAAAGCTTAAGAAAACCATAAGTCACATGAAAATTGCATCAAAATCTCAAGCACAGAACAGCAACGATCAATAAAGTTTAGACCTTTGAATGAAAAATCTCAATTTCAAACCATGATTTGTGAGAAAATTGAGAATCTAAAACAACCCAGAAGCAAATAAAACCGTTTAATTGAGAAATTGAGGAGACTCACATGGCGGCAAAAGAGGCGATCCATTTGAGAAGATGAGTACCAAACCCTAATCCACCAAGCTTTGCAGCATCGGTAACAAGCTTCGTTGCTGCAATCTTGAATTCTTGCAAATCAGAATTGACTGAAGTAACCGTATCGACGTCAGTCTTCATCGCTAGATAATCCACACGCCCCATACTTTTTTCTTCTCTCAAATCAAACCCAGATCAAAAACAACAAAAATTTGAAGAGTTTTCTTCTTTTGTTTAATCGAATATTCCTCCAGCGAGGTTAAAGTGACAGCCAGATCGCCTTTTCACACGCTTCTCCTTTTTCCAATTCTGTTCTTTTGTCCTTGTTCACCGCGCCGGACACATTCTACTCAATGACGTGTCGTTTCCTCAGTGGCTTACAAGTAGACGCTTAACACTGCCACTTGTCAAACACCTAGTCCTTTGGCTAGGCACGTTTTGAAGCGTGTACGCTAAATCGGTCCATATCATTACATCAATTTCTTCGAATCATATTGTTTAAAGAACAAAGCCAGAATCTTTATGTTTCAGTTCCTAATTCAAGAACAGTTTCACTTAATTATCAGAAATTTGAAACTAATTACTATGTCTAGGGGCAAAACGGTAAACCGTAACTCCAATTCGAGAACCTTCTTGTGGATCATCACAGTGAATGATATCAACAGCAAAAAACTTTCGAGCTTTTTTGAAGAAAATTGAATCTTTTTTCCATCTCCTAAGGTGAGCCATGAGGAAAACTTTCTTTGAGTTTTTATCCTCTTCTAAAAGCATCAAACGCAGCGTTTTGAGAAGAGGTTCAAAGAGATGCTCATGGTAAACCACATCAGATGCAATAATTAGGTCAATTTTTTCCCCCAAATTCTCCAAATCGTCAGCTTCTCCCCAACGGAGTGGCGCAACTTTCACCTTCCCGCCAAATTTAGCCACAGTTTCAGAATTCGCATCGACGTTAAATTGAAGATTCTCGATCGCTTGAGGTAGATCGGTGACTGTAACATTAGCACCGAGTGTTGCAGCCGCCACGATTCCGACGATTCCAGTTCCAGATCCGAGTTCGATTATGTTAAGTGGAGGAGAATCAAGGCCGTTGGATAATACCAGATTTGAGAGAGGGCTATTGATAGGTTCACGACGGTAATTATCTAGTAGCTTGACAAGAGTAGTGGCAGGTTGCCAGAGCTGGAAGGAGATACCTAGAGATGGTAATTGCCGGATAACAACCGTTGATTCGATCGAGTGGATCTGGTACCGCTCAAGCTTCGATGCAACATCGCGTACGGAGGAGAAACTCTCACCGTCGACTGCGTCGTCGTCTTCTCGGAGAGTATCAGTCACCATTGATTTTGACAAAATCATCTCGACGGCGCCGCTTCGTTCGCTGGTTTTCAGTTTTCACGTTTAATTAAAATAGGGTATTCGAATAACCTGACACGTGGACGCCTCGCATTGGATACAACTATAAGACACTTGGATTGCAGTTTCAAACCTTCTGATTTATGAAGAGGTGCCGAGGGAGAAGCCTCTAAGTTAGAAAGAGGGTTACAGAACGTGAGTAATGAGTATGTAAGACTACAGGGTCTACGAGATTTCCTGCGAGACTTACCGCGAGAGAGAAGAGAGGGAAAGGAGAAGATGATAAAGGCGGTGATGATGATGAACACACAAGGCAAACCACGCCTAGCCAAATTCTATGATTTCCTGGTACGATAGTTTTTGAATTCGGTCTGAATCTGTGGCCGATCTGTCGAATTCGTGTTTAATTATAATTTTGATTTCAGCCGGTGGAGAAGCAGCAGGAGCTAATCCGCGGCGTATTTTCAGGTTTTCTCATCTCTCTTTGAAATTTCTCAGATTCCAATCGATAATCGCTTCCTCTTCTTCGATCTATACTCATGAACATTGATTTTAGTTTTCGAAATCATAAGATCTTGACCATTCGTCTGTTTCTCTTCTTACAGTATTGTGCAGTAGACCTGAGAATGTAAGCAATTTTCTGGAGACCGATTCATTGTTTGGCCCGGTAAATGGCTCCTTCATCTATATATTTTTTAGAAATTGTGATGTGTAGTATTGCAAGTTCGCGATTTGAGCAGCAATGAGGTTTCTGAGAAATCAATTTATATATGTGCTGACTCTCTATTAACTATTTGTAGGATTCTCGGCTTGTGTATAAGCACTATGCTACTCTGTATTTTGTGCTTGTATTTGATGGTTCAGAAAATGAACTTGCTATGCTTGATCTCATTCAAGGTGCGTTTGTTTTCTTTACCTCTTCCTTGTCAACTATAATCGTTCATATATACCTTAGTTGAATCTAGAATCTCTCACTGTTAAGCATTTTCCATGTCGCATTTTTGTGGAAAACCCACAATACAAATCAAAATCAATTTGTCTGCTTTGGAATTGAAACAATTCTGCACATGTTGAACATCTGAACATTGATTTCCTCATGTGCACGTTATGCACTCAGATATTTATCAATTCCACTTCTGCCTTCTGAAGCTATCAATAAGCTAATGTGTTAAGTCTCGGAAAGTATATGTGCAATAGCTTTGATGCAGAACTCTATAGAAAAAAAAAAGACTAATCTGAATCAGAGTTCTGAGTAGTAGAAGTCTGTAATGGCTTAGCATTTGCATTATAGCTTGTTGCGATGATCATCGAATACAAATAGATATGAGTAATTTGCCAGCTCAGCTGCTTACAATATTAGCGGCTAACAGATGTTTCGGTATGAGTAATTTAGATTGGATTGGGTTGAATCGAGAATTGAAACTCGCGTTAGTCAACTCTTATTGGTGTAGGTTTTTTCCATTTTGTGAATAAAGAAAGTTAACTGGCTTGAATCTTATCATAATGACTTTTCAGCTTTTCAGAGACTGATGTGAAACATAAATGGTTGCTTATTCCTCTTCTTGTTGATTCTTTCTGCTTAAATCTGTAAGAATTCATGTTCTATAATATAATGACCTGAGTTAGATTCTTTCTTTGGCAGTTCTTGTTGAAACACTAGACAAATGCTTCAGCAATGTCTGCGAACTCGACATTGTATTCAATTACAGCAAGGTAATGTTGTTACGCAGAATAGTTTTCTCACACATGTGCTCAAAACTGTACTCAACAGCTGGAGAATATGTCTGGTATTGGTTCTTTATGCCATTTTTTAACTCTTCAATTCACATGTTCTGCAGATGCACGCGGTGTTAGATGAGATTGTGTTTGGAGGACAAGTCCTGGAAACTAGTTCCATTGAAGTCATAAAAGCTGTTGAAGAAATATCAAAGTAGCTTTCCAGATCTCTATATCTCTCTCTATCTCCATCTACTGTTGTTTGCATTTGAAATTTAGAGATTTTTAAAAAGTGTGAATTTGGGGCGTTGTACAGATTAGAAGCTGCCTCTAACGCAATTTCGCTTGTACCGAAGTCTGTTTCCGGATGGCGTGGCGGCCGGTAACATCTACACTTGCCTGAACTGTGACAGAGGATGAGTCTCAGACAAAACATGTAACAAAGATTCTGATGTCTTCAAACTTACCTCAGAGGAGTACTATGTAGGAGTAGTTCTTCATTTCAGTGTTTGTTAATATCAGACTCTGTATTGTCATCTGGGCCTGCTGTGCTGAGTATGATGGGCTAAATTTGGAAAAGTGTAAGTGGAAGTGGAAAGAAATGGATGCTGTTTTGGAGTATAAAAAACGGTGAGAAGTTGATATATAGAAACGTAAAGTGGGTGGTAATTTAGGGGTAGAGGGCAATAAGGTAAAAACACAGTTCTGATGATACCTCTTCTTTTTCTCCTACTACATTTCACCTTTTATAGCCTATGTATAGTATTCAACATATATTATATAAATTGGATTGCATAATATATATATTCTTCTTTTTGTAACAGGAAGAATCTTAATCAATATTCAAAGAAAATTCTTGGAATTTAGAGATACTATTTGAATTATGTGTCGATCAATTAACTACTATTATTTGGTTATATTTTTAATATTTGCAATTTTTAACGAAATAATGATAAGTGTAATGGTGAATAGATATATGATGAATCGAAATTAAAATTTTATATTTTTCTATGATTTTTTGTTTTCTTAATACGGTATTAGTTTTTTAAAGTTAAATAGAATATACAAATTAGAAATAAAATACTAAAAAGTTATCGACACTAACATCTAATATGTCCCTATTCTCTATGCTCCAAAGTTATTTGGGGTAGAAGAACAAGAAAAATAAAAGTAGAAAAATGTGTGTTGTGTTGAAGACAAAAGTACATAAGTGGAAGATTCAAAGTGGAATGTAAGTAAATAAAAAATAAATAAAAAAGAGAAAGTTGTTGGGTAAAGATGATACAACAAATCCAATATGCATTTGTGCCCTATAGAAGAATGTATATTGGTGAAGCTATATAGCAAAAGAATATAATGTAGCATGGACCAAAGTGACCAACTTTGATCATAATTTTTATATTTATATACATATCTTATGTTTTTTATGCATCATCATTGATACCTCTCCCAATCTTGGGGCATTCTTCTCCTTGGTCCAACCATTTTCTTTCTTTTTTTTTTCCACTTTTGCCCTTTTCGCTTATGTTGGACCACTACCCACATTTGTTTCTTTTATATCTATCTACATTACATTTCTTCCAATTACATTCACCCACCATTTATATCTAAAATATACAAATTTATCTAAAATAACTATATTTTTCCAAACTGCATAAACTACATTTGATTTCTCTTTTTAGTCTGTTTAAATTTGAAAATTGCTGCTTTTATTTTATTTAACGTGTTAGATGAAACTATTTTTATGATCATATTTTTTATCCCGATATTGTGACGTAAATTTGGTGACAAAAAAGTTTCAAATACATCATTAAATTATGACGAATTAAATTATCACGACTAATATTTTCTCACAAAAAAATTTGTGATAATTGTGGCAGGTGTTACGGTCAAAAGATACGAATTTACTCATGAGCATATCAATAGTTGAAATATAAATAAATAAGTGAGTTTTGATAACAAATAAAATCTTTAGGACATAGGAAGAGACGCTTTGGAGGGGACAACATAAGGTTATAGGAGCTACAATTTTAATAAAATATTTATATGACAGCTCCTTTTTTGTACTATTAATTAATATACATATATACTAGTAGTACCTTTTTATTTCATTTAGTTATTAATACGAATTAAATCACGAGGCATATGGAATTGGAAGCGACCATCTCGTTTATAATAAAAAATGTACTTATCAACAAATCGAAAGTTTTTTATTGTATGCAAAATATTTAAAACCCTCATAACAATTTTATTTATTTTGTTTATTTATTGAGTATATATATTAGCATTACTAACATTAATGAATAGTCACAAACACCTAAATTACATTTAAGCTTTTCGGTAATTTAATTTTTATATTTTTATTTAAATTACTTGCTAGCTTCCAAGCTCTAACTTTTGAAATATATCCAATTCTTAATTTATTGAACAATATTAGTCAGTATATACTTATATTCAATACAGCTAAAGCAATCTTAGCCTCCCTCCCTATACAAGTAATTTATTTAGAATTCAATTGTTTTAAATATTTAATTTAATTAAGAAGGCGAAGCATACAAAAAGAATTTAAAGGAAAAAAAAAGAGAAAGCAAAATCCATCAAAAGGGGCAAAGAGAAGAAAACATTCCAAGTCGTGATTTGTAACTTTTGAGGTATGTCTCGTTTTTATTTTTAATAATTATGTGACCAACACGATTCCATTAATTAAATTAAATTAAATTAATAATTTAATCACTTTGTTTAATGAGTTATCATTAGATGGGTTTACACATGCATGCATGCACGCCGAGAATTAATATCTCCCTGCTATGTCCACGTGGCACCCTGATTAACGACAAATTCTCGTTTAAAATTTCCAAGTAATCTCACTCTATTGGAACTCTCGTCACTTTTTGGGAGGCGTTGTGGGTCCCACCGAATCTATTGAACAAGCCAACATCATCATTGGCGTCACTCTCAAACACCCTGCCGTTTTACTCTAACCTTACTCCACTACGAGCCGTCTCTCTTCCTTCTTTTAATTCTTCTACTAATTTCTCAAGTTTATAGCCGTTTGGTCGTTCTTTATTGTAAATAAAGTGATTCTACACAAATGTCAAGATATCAGTTTTTTTATTAAAATTTATAAAAACTAAATAAGCGAAAAATATTTTGTTATATTTAATTAATTGGACGCAAAATTCAAATTATTTTCGAAAATTACAATCGTCAAAATAAATAAATTAGATCATTATATATTCAACCAACATTGCAACTACCTCAATTAATTTCTATGGCAGATATAATTCGTTATAATCATAGCTAGTTAGGTACAAATATAAATTGCACCATACTCTATAATGTACTACAGTATTAGTTATAAAAAAGTAGCATAGATAACAGCAAATTTCTTGTTTTTTTTTTCAAAAGATAACAAATAATCTATGTGTATACATTTTTTTTTCAACACATGAATTTTAAATAAAAAAAATATAAAAAAATAAATAAAAATGAAATGAAAATGAATTACTATACTAGAAATCAAATCCCGGTGAGTAATTAATTAAAAGCGGATGTTTGTACAATGGAACATTTAATTGCATTAGTTAATGTTCATTAGCGAAGTGTTTTAGTTTAATCATAACTCTAAACCACTTTCTACTCAACCGCGTTTACTCCAAACGCCTTTGTCAACGCTTTAGCGTTTATGAGGCAGCGTTTAGGGAGAGCGTTTAGATCACGAAAGATTGAGTCGCGTGAAGAGACAAGAGAGGATTATAAGTAAGCTTTTTGCATGTAGTGGCGAAACGTAACGCAATATCTTGATTCTTGGGGATAATTAATTAATTTCTTTCGAGTTTAACAAAAAAGAAATGAATTAGTAAAAAAAAATGATATAAAGAGAGTAACGTACAATAATTGTAAATAGTGAAATAGAATATATAAACGTTAGTATAATAATGAGAGTAAAAATGGACAGAGCATCTTTTGGAAAGTGGTGGTCGTCCAATTACTCCAACTTAGTTTCAGCAATCTCAAGACGATCTCATTTTCTCTTCTTTTTACTTATTTATTTATTTTTTATTTTAATTACTAATACTAAATATATTTTTTTTCAAATAATTTTAGTATTTCGTAGCTTTGGAAAACAACATAACGATGAAACATGATAATAAATGTATAAAATTTGTGTATTTTTCAATCAATTATAAGTTTTATTATTCAGTATATTATAATTTTGATTTATGTTTTATATAATTTGTAATACACTTATTTACTAGTCAAACCTTAAATTTATTTTTGGAGTCATGTAAATATATGCTGATTTAGTAAATTATGTGTGAAATTTCTAATCTTGTAAATTATGTGAAAAAAAACGCACTCACTAATTTCGAGAATATTCTGATTTCTAATAAACTAAGACATATAAAATGAGTTATAAACAAACATTGATTGTTGACAAAAAAAAAAAAAACAAACATTGATTAAAGCTTATATAAACAATATTTGAATAATTCAAAATAAAATTCTAAAAATAATATATATCAAAGACGTATGTATATATATACTTGAAGGCAGTTTATATCAATTTATAAAAAGGTATGAATTACATGTACACAATTAATCATTCTATTTCCATATCACAATTTACTAACCCTGAGAATGGATATAGATGGAAATAAAAGTGATAATGTGAGGAATTTAGTAATAGGTATAAATATAATGATATGAAGAGGTGGGTCCAAATAGCTTTATTTTATTTTGTTCTTTTCACTTGTTCAAGATCAAATTTATGGGGACTATTATTACTTCTTTGACCTTTCCTTTTTAGAGACTCCATTCTTTGACCCATCTAAACTTATCTCTCTCCCTACAACATTTTTTTAAAAATAATTAATTCAAAATTTTATATATATAAATATTGTGTATGTATAGGTAATATATATTGGGAGGTGTTGGTATGATGATTGAAGGAAGGTACTTCACAAGAATAGAGAGGATTCTTCCTTTATCTTTTGGTTTGTTTCATTACCTTTTTCTTTTCATGCAATCTATTTTTCTTGTAACTTTCAATTTCAAACCTTCCCAAATCTTCTTGGATATTCTCTTTTCCTTGTAAAATATTTTTACTATAATCTACATTAATTAAATAAAGAACCTATGGACCTATAGGAATTGGATTCTCGTTGGGTTTCGAATTAATTCGATTCACTACTCAAATTATATTATGACTATGATTGGTTCTAACCACACTATTGACTGTGTTTCATGTGTCACTTTATCTAATCTATATACTTTCATTTTTAATTTTATCCCTTATGATCGCATTTTTCAATTTTTTAAAGTACTACTTAGGTAATCTTTGTCTTTTTAATTAAGATATAGTATATATAGTATAAATATAAGTGATGAATGTAAATTTTGTTTGTAAAAATTAGCATACAATCTATATATCAATGCAAAATAATGGAGTATATAGAAAAATGGGAAGATGTAACAAAATTGTGCACCTTAAAAAACAAAAAATTAAGGTCTATGTTATCATAAAAGTGAATATTAAGTAACATTTTTGTATGAACGCTAATTAATCAATATAAAAATATACCAATAATAAGTAACTAAAAAAATCAAATTATTTTGATGTTTCTTACACATTTATTTTTAATAAAGAATATACATAGTATTACAAAAGCAACTAATTATAAATCATTCATTACTACAACTAAAAGTATTGCTTAAAGAAAGATAACAGTAACACATATACATAAACTAAAAAATCAATACATGTAAAATAAAAATCAAATTCAAAATTTGTAGTTTAATAAAAAAACAATAAAGAAAAATATAGGGAGAGTGTATAAGAGCTTGGTTTGAGGAGAAAAGAGTAGGAGTTAGAGTAAAATAGTAAGTTGGTAAGAAAATCTAAGTGATATTTTATTTACATCATCATCATCATCATCATCATCGATCATCATTAACCACATGAAGCTGAGCAGATATCGAACGTGTGATAGTGACGTGGAAACTCAAAACTCAATAAAGCCACGCGCAGGTTGAAGCGCGTGAGAGTTTAGGACAGAGATACGGAAAGAGACAGAGGTGTTTAATAAAAATGAAGGCCTCGTGATCGGTGATTTTGCAGTCATCACTCTACTCTTCTCTCTCTCTCTCTACTCTCTCACTACTCTCTCTCCTCGGGTTGTGTCACGTGGGCTAGCTTTTGACCAACACTCTTCTCCTTCTTCTTCAATCTTCAATCTTCAATCACCATCCACATCACATCACATCCTTCTTAAGTTTTATTTTCATCCACAGATTAAACCTATCTAATATCATTTCAATTGCTTCTTATTTTTACAAATTATACAATTTGTGAATGCTTAATTCTTCATCAATTTGCAAGTATAGTAGTGTATTTAATTCAATTAACTATTTTTCTAACATTAATTGATTTGTTTTGAAATATGTATCTACAACGTTTACTAACCAATCTTTAAATTACCCAAAGACTTAACTCATTAAGCTTGAGTGAACCAATTTAGACAAAAATTTCAACAGTAACATTTTTGTAGAGCTATAAACCTTAATATAAAGTTAGTCGAGTAAAAAAAATGTTAGTTTTAAATTGAACAAATACAAACGTCTTAAAATTAGTTTTAAAATATTTGAAAGTACAAAATCAATGTTTGGACAATTTACAATCTTTTTTATCAATTAATGCATTTAACATATAATAGTTTCCTTATTTCACTAACACAATTATAAAATAATTGTTATATATATCCACATCTAATTACACGTAGTACAACGACTAATCAATCAATATCGGTGATTTATATACATATATACACATTTTAAGTTATATCAACAAAAAAATCATTAGATAACTACAATTTTTGAAAAGATTGATTCTATATAAACCAAACATGTGCTATAGGTTATATGTTAGTGGCACAAAATAGTACTAAGTACCAGTAATTAAAAAGTTTGAAACATCACAACATAGCAAAGCACAAAAATCCATTATAAACAATTTCTTTATTTATTATTATAATAATAAATATATATTGGTTCGTAAAAAGATGTGTCCCCACATATTCCAATTTAATATTTAAAATAAATAAATAATATATTAATTTTACTATATACCTGCATATAAGCAATACACATGTCTGATTCTATATATAGCTGTGAGACCCTTCTCCTCCATTATTCCTCAATTCACTAACCTTCAACTTTCTCATAACTTTCAAATTTTTCAATTTTTGTTTTAAACTTAACTAGGGTTTAAATTAACCAAAGATGATGCAGACGCCGTACAATAGTTCAACGCAAGGGCAATATTGTCATTCTTGTGGTATGTTTCATCACCATAGCCAAAGCTGTTGTTACAATGCTAGTAATAACAGCAACAATGGTTCTTACTCTATGATGTTCTCTACACAAAACGGTGGCGTTTTGGATCAAAACGGTGGTTATAACAATGAGTATTACTCTTCTTCTTCTTCTCCTTCTGTTGTTGATTGTACTCTTTCACTTGGAACGCCTTCAACGCGTCTTTGTGAAGAAGATGAGAAACGCAGACGCTCTACTTCTTCTGGTGCTTCCTCTTGTATCTCAAACTTTTGGGACTTGCTTCACAATAAAAACAACAGTAACTCTAAAACGGCGCCGTTTAATAACATCCCTTCTTTCTCAACTAACCACAAC
>KE151829.1:136252-157575 GCA_000411095.1 Aethionema arabicum | reverse complement strand
AGAAGAACAATCACAGCGAATTTACGGCGGCGCCGGAGGAGGAGGAAGCAACGGTGAACCCGACGGTGGTGTTTCGTTTCTGTCGTGGAGACTTAATGTTGCTGATAGGGCAAGTCTTGTCCATGATTTTACTAGATGAAAATGACGTTAGATTCTTGATATTTTTCTATGTGGTTTTTAATTTAATTTAATGTTTTAAGGAAAAAAAAAGAAGGAAAAATATTTTAACAAAAAAATTTAGAAATGTATATCGAGAGACGATGTTGATGTTCATTGATAGTGATGGTCTAACTTATGGTTTTATCTATAAAGTACTATTCTGGTCAATTTTATATCATTTTTCATATTATATTTCAGGAAATACTTTTACACTTTTTTAAGAATTACTATTTTTTATATTTCAATTATATAACCTTTTTTTTTATTATCATTCACTTATATTACATTTAAATGATTTTTTTAACGTCTATTACATTTAAATGATTCAAATATACCAAACTATATACTTATATAGTATTTATTAGTTTCTAAAGTTACTAGTCAAAATTAATGATTGTCTATCATAATTTTCTTAAATATGTATGTACAGAATAGTTACTGTTCAATATTCAAAATTACTTTAGAGATATAATAAAAAAAAATATGAATTTTAAAATGGAATTTGATCAATTCACATTATATAAAACGGAGGACTTATTTTAAAAAAAATTATGTTTCCAAAATGACCAACAAGACATTCAAAATATCATTATAGAATATTCTAACTTTTTTTGTATAATCACTACTCAAATATAATGATTATCAATAGATTTTATAATAATAATTAACTAGTATGTAAACGAAATATTAAACGTTGATATTTGTAACAGTGGAGCAGTAACGAACATAATGATGTAATAAAAAAAAAACCCAAAATAAAAGAAAAAAGGATAGGTTATTAGGATATATGACGATCATTTAATGCATGATATATAGTTTTTGGGGTTTTGAAGTATGGAGAAGTTTGAGTTTCACCTGAGTGAGTCCACTGAATTTCACAACTTATAGACTTTAGACTTAATTTATAATTAAATTTAAAAAGCAGGTTTAATTAAGATTGAATAATTAAGAGAAATAGATAGGTGTGTGAATTGGGGATGGGACCAATGTAATTGAACTCATGTCTCTCTGGGGTTACTGTTTGGTTTCAGTTTGGATCAGAGAGTGTTTTTTTTCTTATAATTTATTGTATTGTAGTATTGATTTTTAATGAAGTGTAATTTGGTTTTTATTGTCGTATTATGCTCTCTCTTTTTATTTTGACCGTCGTTTTGTCCTTTTACTCTTCTTGACCTTTTGTTCGTGTCAATATGCGCTCCAGAGAATATTTTCATTTTTCTTTTTATTTTCCCCATTTTTCACTGACCCGATTCTCATACCTGTTTTGTACTAATTTCCTCAGCTTTTTTAATCTTTATACTACTCTGCACGATCATTTTTTCTTATTAATAATTATCCCGTTTTATATTTTTTCATATCCACTCGTCGACAAGTTTTCAATTTTCTAGAATGTTGTAAATTATTAGTTGATAATTGTGGTCGAAAATTATGTAAAGTCGACGTTGAGTTGTGGAGTCATAAACATAGATTTTCTATGAATTTGAGTAATAATGTAATTTAATTTTAATCATTAATAAAAATTGAAGTAATAATATTATTAAAATGAATTTAAATCTTTATTTACTTCAACAAAATTGCTAAATCATTGCAAGCCATGAATAATTACGTTTTGGGGAGATTATAATTTTCTATGTGATTGGGCTAGTAAGTGGGCCTATTGGAATTCCTTTCAGGCCCAATTAATAATTTTGGCGGTCTTTTTTAGGCGATACTTATAGTCCGTTGTAACTGTCATTGGCCAACTCTGCCGTCGCGATGTCCATCCGCAAAACC
This sequence comes from Aethionema arabicum, assembly GCA_000411095.1. Lineage (NCBI taxonomy): Eukaryota > Viridiplantae > Streptophyta > Magnoliopsida > Brassicales > Brassicaceae > Aethionema > Aethionema arabicum. The sequence continues at coordinate 155,643 of KE151829.1, read as the reverse complement.
CTAACCACCGCTTTGTCGCCGGAATCTAAAATTGTCGCCGTTGAACACGAGGTTTCAGAGTCCTCTCGCCCCTCTTCGAAAATCACGTTTCGACCTCGTAAAATACGGAAAGTTTCCTCCGATCTAATTGATTCATTGCCGAAGAGCACGGTGTCTCCTCTATCGATCCAATCAACGGTTGATCTCGCTCTCCGCCACCTATTGAGCTCCGATGAAGTCCTCGGAAACGTAATCTCCGCACACAATCCTCCAGTGTTCGATTCCAGCAGTCCTCCGTTCCTCTCCTTGGCGAGATCGATTCTCTACCAGCAACTCGCAACCAAGGCAGCTAAGTGCATCTACGACCGATTTCTCTCTCTATTTAACGGTGGAGAGTCAGGTGTTCTTCCAGAAGCTGTAATTTCACTTTCCGCCGCTCAGATGCGTCAGATCGGTGTATCGGGGAGGAAAGCTAGCTACCTTCACGATCTAGCGGAGAAGTACACGAGCGGCGTACTCTCGGACGAGTTGATCCTTGCGATGAATGACGAAGAGCTGATCAATCGATTAACTGCAATTAAAGGAATTGGTGTGTGGTCTGTTCACATGTTCATGATATTCTCTTTGCATAGACCTGATGTATTACCTGTGGGAGATTTGGGTGTGAGAAAAGGCGTGAAAGATCTGTATGGTTTGAAAGTTCTTCCAGGTCCATTGCAGATGGAGCAGCTATGTGAGAAATGGAGACCGTACAGGTCAATTGGGTCATGGTACATGTGGAGGCTCATCGAGGCTAAGTCATCTAAGACCAAATTGTGACACCTTCGATACAAGTAAAATCCTCTCTACCTACCATTAGTTGCTCTGTTTTGAACAGCAAAAAGCTTGATAGGTGAGGAATCAGAGTCTCTATGTGTATATTTGCAATCTTGAATAGTGATATTAGTTGTTCTTGTGTTGAATTCAATGTGAGATGTGGAGACAATTTTCACCGAATCTTGTAGCATTAATTTAGGGGCTGTTTTTGTGTAGATTTCAACGTAATATCTCTCTAGAGAAGTGGATGTAGTTACAAAGGTTTAGAGAGAAGTTGCCATTTTTACTGAAACATATAAGGTATTTAGGCCAGGGCCATGCCATTTTACAAAATACTTTAATGGCCCAGTAAAATTATTAATCTTCAAGCTTGACTAGTTGCTGTGATTTTTTGTTAAGTTTTACTTCAATGATTTTATTAACTACTTGAAATTTTTACTTTTGTATTTAATTGTTTCGAGAAATGTATTTTATTGAATAATTTATTGATAAAATATTGTAAGAATTGAGGATGATGATAAAATGCAGAAGAGGTGTGGGAAGCTGAGCATCCGAAAATCAGACATGAAACATGTGGGAGAGTAACAAAAAATATTATTAAGTCTTTCTTGTGGTTCTAGAGTCTGTTGACCATTCTCCATTTTCTTGCACTTTAATTCCTCAACAGTATATATGTACTATATATTATTAATTTAGACTAATGTATTACATACAAATTCAAAGAAAATTATTATGATCATAAAATATTACTGATACTATACATTTTATATATATTGAGTATTTTCTTGCAAGAAATTATGATGATTATCAATTGGTTGTAAATATTATTAATGTAGTATATTATTTTTTTTTAAATATTATTGTTTCTTCGAATATAAACATAGAATTTTATGAATATTGATTTTATAATATTTTTTTAATGACAATTAAATTTATTTATAAAATTATATGTCGGTGATTGGATCTAAAAGGCTATATATGGGCTATGATATGGGCCCATATATGGGCTTTTAGTGAAGCCTATTTTAGGTACACAGTACACGTGTCCTCTGGATCGTATATCCTGGTCCCATCAGCAACCGTCCAATGCATCTGATCGACGTGAGTCACAGCATCGGACGGACCACAAATACGATGGCTTTTATATACCTTATTCGTCATCAATTCTTTTTGTAAACAAGTAGTTGCGATGGTGACTATAATATTATTTTTATCAATGATTTTTTCAAAATGTTTCAAATTGTTGTATGGTGACAAAGTCTGATATTTTAAATATTTATTCAGCAATATTAATAATATATTAGAAATATTGAATTTTCCCAAAAGACAAGTCTTTATATTCAAATAATTGTGACCATACATTAAATTATATTAGCTGTATAAGGTAAGGTGCATATTTTTTTTAAACTCTTAAAAAAGAAGAAGACACATATAGAAATTTTAATAAATAAAAAGTAGTCAGCACAAAACAGAACTGACCGGCGAATTAATAGGCAAAAGATGTAAACATCATGTGGGATTAAACACTATAACACATGCCTTTATAATTTATATTTAACTTATAAGTACTATATAATAAAAGTTAATTAAGATCTACGCTAATAAAAGTCAACACTTTTCAAAAACCCATTTCATATCTCAAACTTAGTCCTACTTTAACAACACCAAACACACAAGTCTTTCTTCTTTTTTTTTGTATCAAACGCCATGTTTAGAGCTTTGAGCACTAGGAAGATCCATGGCGGCTATGAAAAGCTTGGAGATGAAGAAGGTCATGATCAACTATTAGGTGGAAAGCTAAAGAGAAACCCAAGTGTTCCTACAAGTGTTTATGGTTCTTCAAGAAACCCAATTCAAGATTTGCCGGTTGAGGTTAAGAAATCATCAGTACCGGTTAAGTCTAGTGGCGGTTCTGTTCATCCATTGTTGAGTTTCTTTGAGGTTAATTTTCAGAGGAAGAAGAAGAAGGCGAAGAAGACGAAGACAACTTCGAAACCAGAGTTTGCAAGGTATTTGGAGTATGTTAAAGAAGGAGGTGTTTGGGATTCTAATGCAGACGCACCTGTTATCTATTATAGATAAATCTATCAATTTGTATATTTTCTTATCATTATTATTATATGAAATCTATATATTATATATAAGAAAGCAATAGATTCTTGATTCGATTCAAGAAGATGAATAAAGGATGGTATTTTCTCCTTCTTTTTTCAATTTATGTATTACAATTTTGAGTATTTTTGTACTTTTTCATGAAAAGAATCAGGTTCTTGTTTTGCTTTTGTTTAAAAATTCAAAATAAATAAAGGAATAAAAGATTTAAAATGAAAGATTGAATTTGAATGTTCTTTTCTTTTTATTGAATCGGTAGGTTTAGAAATGGCAAGATATATTATTAAATTTTAAATTGAAGACCAGATTTGTTATTTAAAAATTATACTATTATATTTCTTTTTTGTTTGTCAACAATACATTGAATACAAGTCTTGTATAAGCGTGTTCACATGTGTCACGTTTAAGATATTGGCCTAAAAAAATATTATGAGATTTTAAAAAGACAATAAATGTAAGAAATAAAAAAAAAAGAAATATTTATAAATCGTTATCAATATGGGCTTTACAGATTCGTGAAGAGACAATTTTGGGCCTTAGAAACCAAGTTTTAGCTTTTAGGACAAGATGTTGCCACGTCAGCTATTTTTATTTGAACAATGACGTTACTGGAATATTCACAAATGACCCACTTAATCAAAAGATCCCTTGGACGTCGTCGTTTCGATGTATAGGGAATCTACCAGCTGTTACAAAATTACACAAAAAGCCCTTCATCTATCACGCTGACTTAGATTGAATTCCCCTCCTCAAAGGATATATTCGTCTTTTGACCAAAGGACACGTTTAATGAATATGTTCGACGACCGAAGAGAGTGTATAATTTAAAATAAAAATATTATAAATAAAAGATTTTAATATTTCTTGTTAGAAATTGAGTCGCCAAGAATAGGGCAAAGCAAAGCAAAAAAAAGAGCGTTTCAAATATTTGCGGAGAGACAAAGCGGAAGTGTCGTCGTGATAAAAAGCCTTGGAGAAGAGGTTTTCAATTCTTCTCCTTCTTTTTCTCTCTATATATCTTTCTTCCTACGATGTCGTTTCACGCTTCCTCATTTTCTTCTACACATCTTCGCTTTTGTTGCCGTCCTTTTGTTTCCGTCTGAGTAGGATTTCTCATCGTTGGATCTTTCTCTTCTTCTTCTTTTTAAAATTTTTTTTTTCCGGTGGAGATCTCCTTCGTACGCGAGGTATAAATTGTTGTTTTATTGATTTTTCGTTATGTTTACGGTTTATCTCCGCTTGTTGAATTTCTGTGAATTTGATTTGCGGTAGTTTTGAATTTGGTGGTGCTGTTATTGCTTTACGTATTGGGATATTCGATTGACTTGTCGATTTTTACCTTGGTTAGCTGCAATTCGCGGTTGATTTGTTAAGTTTTTGCTCTCGATTTTAGGTTTTCGTTTATCCTCTCGAAATCCGGGAGAAATTTATGTTGAATTAATTGGTTAGGTAATAGGTATATGTGTTATGTATATTAATGGTTTGTTGAAATTTTGGTTTGAGTTCGTGGTGTGTTTGTTTTGACCTTTCTCTAGGGCTAATTCTCAGATACGCTTTGTTGATTCAGATCGGGTTAATGAAATAGTATATTGATGCCTTTCTTCGATTGATACGAAGAACTCTTGCTGCTGCGATGGTTTGGTGGTTATAAAAACTGTTACTAATTGGAATCTTCAATGATGCAGTGAGCCGCCATGCCTACTTTTTCTACTATTGCTTTCGATAGATTGCTAGAGCCAGGGGCTACCACATCTACCGAGACTGCTCCAAGCATGAGATCTTCTAAGCCACCGATTTCAAAGTTGGAGAAAGGTAAGGGTAAAGACCCTAATGAGAAGGCATTCACTCGTCCCCAGATGTCACCTGCTCTCTATGCTACTCCTGATGCAATTCCTCTCCCTAATTCGCCCTCTTCCTTCCCTCCATCGCCTTATATCATCAATCACAAATCACGTGGCCCACGGCTTCTAAAAAGCTCTTCTGAGGCTAATGTGTCTGCTCACCAGATCCTTAAAGATGAAGCTATTATTGGTGAGACAGATATAAAGGCTTCTCCTCGGAGGAAGTCCACATCTTTCTCATTTCCTATCAGTGAGGCTACTGAAGATGATCAATTTAACGGTTTTCAAGCTCGTCCTGTTGGAAATTACAATTTGGATGGCGTTATTGATGGTCCTGTTGGCTCTTGGAGTCCATTTGATGGGAAAGTTAGCAATGGAAATTTGGAGTTAGATATCAGTAAAGATGGGCTTGAAAAATCTAATGCTGCCAAGAGCTTAGAACCGGAAAATGATCTACCGGAGCCTGTCACCGCCAGAACTGACAGGGAGAGTGAGTCCGAAGATTTTTATGACCCAGGTGAATCAGCAAGCTTCACAAGTAACACAGACATGGAGGGTGATGCACCAGAGGGAAGTTCACATAAAGTTGCCACACCAATTGGAGAGTTTTATGATGCTTGGGATGGTATGTATCTAGATCTCACTTTCTAGATTTTTGCTAAGTATTTCAGTGTGAGATGGCTGTGACTGCGTATGATCTAAGTATTTCCATGCGGATTTATATTTTCATATACATGTAAAGAATACAAAACAACTGAAGGTATATAATATGCCTGTATGATATTCCTTGAATGCCCTGACGTTGAATCTCTCGTTTCTTGTTTTCTCCAGAACTATCAACCGACAGTGGAATGCAGAGCTCAGTTAACAACATTGAAGCTGAACTAAGGGAAATAAGGTTGAGTTTACTAATGGAAATCGAGAAGAGGAAGCAAGCAGAGGAGTCTCTGGAGCAGATGCAAATTCACTGGCATAGGCTCCGAGAGCAGTTGGCCCAAGTTGGTTTGTTCCTTCCCATTAATCCCATCAACAGCCACCAAAATATCAACCTAGCAGAAGAATTACGTTGCCAACTTGAGGTTGCTAGGTTTGTCTCTGACTCTCTAGCCAGAGGTATGGCCAAGGCAGAGGCAGAACTGGAGATGGAATCAATGCTTGAAACTAAAAACTTCGAAATCACCCGCTTGTCTGACCGTCTACACTATTATGAAACCGTAAACCAAGAAATGTCCCAACGAAACCAAGAGGCCATGGGTACGAAAAAATATCACTTTCTTTCACCATTTTACTCTTCTCATTCCTGCTTTAGCATTTTAACCTAATCCTAACTTTGTTGATACACCAGAGGTGGCACGACGAGACAGGCAAATGAGAAAAAAGAGACAAAAGTGGATATGGGGATCAATCGCAGCAACCATAACTCTCGGTAGCGCAGCATTAGCCTGGTCTTACCTTCCTGCATCAAAACCATCCTCTGAAGTATCTCAACCTCAGCCACCTCTCAAGAACGAGTAAGTCAGTCATGCCTTAAACTTGCCTGATATATGATAGAGAGAGCTTAAACAAGAATAAGGTCCAGGACGTTTTTGCACGCCTTGTGAATAGAAATACAAACATTATAATATAAAGGGTAATTGTTTCATCTGTTAAAAAGAAAAAAGAGGATCTGTATAGCTCAATGAGTAGCTGCAAACACACACTTGTCACTCTTTTTGCAGCTTGTTACCGAGTGGAAACCGTGAAGTTTGAATGTTTGATTCACGGTCAATAGTATTTGGTTTGGTTTGCCTCATGTTACCACTTATTAACATGCAAATGTTAGCTTAGCGTTAGAAGCTTGGCTTGGCTTGTTTTTTGTCTCTAGTGTTCGTTGACTACATTCTACATATGATCTGTGTGATGATATATATATGTATTGAATTGATTATATATATAATCTGATTTCAACAGGACATAACATTGAATGGAAACAAATATGGGATTGTGTCAGAAATGAATGGTACACAATTGGTAAGCAATATGTTCATCAGAAATGTTTTTAGCTGTTTGCTATTTGTCATCTTTAAACCAGTTAAGTAGAACATAGACTCCAAAGGCTAGTGTAAATGAAGCTGCAACGAGAAAGACAGATACTTGCAGTAATGGAGATGATTCGAATGCTTCAAGCAGAAGTGAGTTCCACGTTTTGTGCCATAAGATGCAGAAGGAAGAGCCCACAATGGCACCAACCACCACTTGACTCGTTGTGTGTAGTTTCTGAGAAACCCTTAACCATATCTGCAAAAAGTTTGAAACTTTTAGACACATTGGAAACTTGCAAGCATCTTCAGAAGCTATTAACTGTAGACTTACAAAGTATGAACTCAATACGAGGATGAGGGCACTAAGGAGTAAAGAGACTCCATTAGTTCCAAGCAATTCCACAACTACAGGAAATAAGATTTTGAGTGAATTCATGATAATAGTGAAACATTGAGAATCCAAATGTTGAATATGCTTATTACCAGACAAAACAGTGAACACAGATACGTAAGAAATGGATTGAGCGTGAGAAGATGGCATCCCTGGATCAGAACGTAAGGTTGCAGCAGGTCTTTCTTGGTTAAGTAAACGTTTGAGAAGTACAGAGAGTGCAGAATTTGAAATGGTTCCAATGATTGCCCACATAGCTACACTATCATGTCGTAGAAGAACAATCACAGCGAATAGAGCAGATGTAATCCATTTGCTCTGTCAAACATAAAACAGAAAAAAAAAGACACAAAAATGAATAACGAATGAGCATTTCGTCGAACAGATTGCGTGCGTTAATGGATTTCACTACTAACCAAACGATTAACGATTGCTTCAATCCCACGACCGACAACCAACTCATTCCGGGGCTCCGATGAACCATTAACGAAAGCTTCTTTTTCGCTGCCACCATTGGTGTTTCTGTCTCTACTAGCAGACCTTTTGACTAAATTGGTCATAGATCTAGCGCAAGAAAGAGACGAAAATCTCCAAGTCAAAGAATGGCCACGAGGGATTTCCGAGCTAAATCTTTGAAAGAGGATGGATCGTTTGGATCTTTGAGGATTGTAGGAAGAATTAAGAAGAGAAGACGCTTGCATATCCAAAGAGAGAGAAGTCAAGATTTGAAGTAAGAGAAAAATGCATCGCTAATCAAGTGAAATTCGCTGGAAATTTGAAAAATATATATTAAGAAAAATGGAAATCGGAAGGAGAAGAAGGAAAGAAATGCAAATCTTGAAATGAAATCAAATGGGAGATGGAGATGAGAACCTGAAGGGAGTTTCTTTGGAGCTTCTTCGCGTTGAACAATCAAATATTCACGTAAGGAAGAGCTGGCTTTAGCGTCTGTATATATATTATAACCTTTCGAATCGTCGTTTACACATGCGATTTATTCATTTTACATGAATCAATAATTGTGCCGTGGAAGCAATCTTAATGGGCTTCTGTTTCCTCATTTTAGGCCCTCTAAGGCCCGTTTAGTAAAAATAGCCCAATTTATATATTTATTTTTCCTCGCCCAGTTATATTCATATGTTTCCGCTCAATAATACTTCCTTGCAATAATTACTTGAATTGTTTTAATATCAATTAAATAATTGTTCCAGTATTTTTTGTTTTCTCCAAAAAAGTTATTTCAGTATAAAAAGTTTTCATTTTTAATATAAATTTTATATATTTTGACTATTTAATTTTTATTTTAGTTTTTTTTGTTGCAATAATTAGTTAAAATGCATAGATATTTTAATCATTAAATTATTAATAAATATGTAGTCAAAGAAAACACTTTATATTTTGTTTTTTTAAACTCAAAAACACTTTATATTTATATTAAGAAACAGAGAAAATATGTTTTTTTAGCCCAATAAATAATATGATTTTGTCATCTTTCGGCCTATCGTGGAAGAAGAAATAATAGGTTATGTAAAGTGAAAGTTAATAATAATTTTAAACTTCGATTAGCAAATATCGTTTATGAAAATTCGAATATAGTATAAATAATGCATCAAGTGTGAGAAGAAAAAGGCGTGTGTACACGTCGTTTTAGAACAATAATATGTTCTTTTTTTTGTGGAATAATATAAACATGCATAACAATTAGAATTTGGATATTATATATATAAACCTTTAAGCAAACAAAAAAATATATATATACATATTTAGAGGTCGAATATGCCATGACGAATTTTCCACTCATAATATTTTCTTTAAAACGGGAGAAAAGTAATATAAATTATATAATTAACGAACGAAAGAAACGAATAAGGAACATGTACTTTACTACTTAATTTGACCAAATCTAATAGAATTGAACTACTTTACGTATGCTCACCGAATAGTTTTGTCTATCTATTTTTGGGAATTGATATTTTTATAATAATTAAAAAAATAATCATTTTTAATCTATGCATATACCCATAGGCCATAACCAAAAATTTGATGATTTCTTTTATTCATTTACAATAATTACACTTCGAAATAATGAAATAACTATTGTGATCAAATCAATATATATATATATATATTTTAAATCATCATATAGTTTTATCTTATTAGAATAGTTAGTGATGTTTTGATATCTTTACCCGTATTCAAATTTTATTGAACACCCGTAAATTTTATCAACAACAAAATGATTGATCTAATATCAAACATTCTTGGAAAAAAAATAATCAAACATTTTATTTTTAAATAAGCATTTTATTGCAAATAAACATAACGTAAAATATACAAAGATTTGTAACATTTTTTTATGGAAAACATGTAGGTAAGAACATTATATATATACAAAATATATATAGATCAGTAGGCTTATCATTATATAAACTGAGAAATAAAACAATAAATAGTAAATAAAATAATTTGGAGTCTCAAGTGGTTACCTAAAGAAAGGTATGGGAGAAAGTGGAGACTATGGGCGGAGTGACGACCGCCACACGCCACGCCGTCTTTTCCTTAGAGGTAAAAACTGTGCGTCGTTTTTTCCAATTACTTAGTTAATTTTTAAAATTAAATTTAAAATCAGGATGTGTCCATCACTCTGTCAAACTCAATCTTTAAAGTACATTTCTTGCAGATATTGACATGGACGATGACTTCTTTTTTATTATTATATATAAAAATTAACTAATAAAAAGTTGCTTTGTAGTTCGCGAACATGTAATACGGTGACGTTTTATGTCAAATCATTCTTAAATTTCATCATCTTATTATACTTTGGGTGATGAATTTTGCTACTTGCTATGTGCCTATCTACACATAGTTGACCACTGGTCAAATATATTTTGCTCTCCAATTTGTATACTATACATTAAAACCATTTGTAAAAAAAATACTGAATATAAAAATAATAACAAAAATAAATTAGTTGCATTAACATATTCATATACTATATGTTAATAAAAAAAACATATTTATATTATTAAACAAAAAACTATATTTAAATTACAATTGAACTATGTAACTAGGATTATGTACGAAATTGTAATCGCGGTTTTTATATGTTTCGTATGTATAAAGTATATAGGGAATATGATTTGTGAGGCATTGATCTTTGATTAATTGTCACATCAGTATAATTAACAAATATATAAATTGTAGTCATGCGTGCATGTGTGTAGGTTTTTCTGTTTTCGTATCAACAAATAATAACGCTTCTAAGTGGGTTTTAATTTTTATGGGGAGATAATTAATTAAGGGAAACGAATTTAAAAAAAAAAGAGCAATATGTTAATCAATCTTTAAAATCCACCAACTAATATTCATTAAATAATGAATTTAAGTTAGAATTATAAATCGACACAATTAAATTTAAATAATTGTTTAGACCCTTTTAGCCGAATTTCTTTTACAGATTCGGCATCGCCTAAACTATATTAATTTATGCCCACCAACGGAGTTAATGTGTTTGCTTTTATTTTTCTTCATATAATTAATGAAAAATAATAATATGAAATTATATAAAAAAAGTAAAGTATTAAAAGCGTTTGGTGCGAATAAATTCGGACATAAAACAATTGCGTGTCTGACAATTTACATTTTCGGTGTTCCGTGAACTTGTTTTTGCCGCAGTTTACTTATATTTCATTTTTTTTCCCAACTTATATTTCACTTTCGAAAAAAAATGATCAGATATTAAAAAAAATACTTATATGTATATTATTACAAAATACTAGTAGTAGTACTATTATTTTTTACGATATTAAAATAACTTAATTTATACACACGTGATTTATGGCAGATAAATTGTATATACAATCCGAGGAAAAAAAAAATTGTATATACAATCTTTCTTGGAACCATGTGACCGTATTAAATGTGATATTACGTGTTTTGTAGTCATACAATCATATTTTAAAAATATATTATTTAATTAGGATCGTTCTCATTTTTCATGCACATATAATTACTTTTTCATTTTATGAATTTAATTCCAATTTCCAACCCATAGATAATAGGCTGGTCCTCAATTATTTAAAGTATCGGATCGGTCGGAGTATATGACTAAAAAAATAGCAAACGAGATTTTCATTTGTAAAGATACATTTATATAATTATATTCTCTGTATCATTATTGAGATTTATTTTAGGAAATCATCGCTAAAGTAGATAATTTATGTAATTTAGATTTGATTAATTGTTGGGTTAATCTTGATTTACAACTATGATACATAGATATAGTGATATTTAATAGATATTATATCGCTCTGTATTTTTTAAAATAAATTACAAACTACAAACTAATTCTTGCATACAGTATTTTACTGGATAAGTATACGTTAAAAATAAATAGTAAATAAAAAAATCTCAATTTCTGATTTCTAGTTTCTAAAAACACAATAAGTTTGCACTCTATTCATTTTTTTTAATCATACGATTTTTGTAAGTTATGAATATACTATATATTATCTAGCAAGATTTTAAAAACACAATAACATGATTAGTGATATACGGAATAATTGAGAGATTATACAATTATGCACATTTTTAACATTCAATAGAATCACGGTTTATTTCAGTTGTTTAACTATTTTAATAAAAAAAAGTTGTATTTTTCTTGTGAATAATAATTAAATTTGATATAAGGCTCACGTGAAAATCTGATTCCCACTTGTACCATTTTCCATGTCCCGTCGAATTTTTTTTTATCATCTGTGGGAATTCTTATTTTAATATTATTTTTTGTTAAAATCTTGTTTTAAAATTTTGTTACTCTTATTTATTACTATAAAAATAGCTGTATAATTTTCAGTAGGTGAAACATATTCTCACACGATGAATCGATGATACAAATCAAATTAAACTTTTTTTCCCCTCGAATATAATTTATTCGAAATTTGGTTAGTCAACCTTTAAATACATTAACATACATGGAATATTATTCAAATAATTTTATATAGTACAACGAAAAGCATTACCATTTTAGTGTCATATAAACTTATACTAGTTTATATTATAGACCGAGGAATAAGTGGATCTTAAAATCTAAATTATATATGTATACAAAAAAGTAACTTTTTATTTTAAAAAAAAAAGAGATTAAAAATAATAAAAATATTTAAACCAAAGTATTCTTTTTACATGAAGGAAAAAAATGGAGAGTATAAAAGGGGGCGTTTGGGAAGACGCAGTGGTCCGTCGACTTCTTCTTCTTGTTTTCCACTTTCGAATTTTCCCGGAAATTAACAGTAATCTCTCCAATTTTACATTCTATATTGAAAATGGAATCGGTTGATTTCGATAACGTGAAAGCAGAGAAATCAATGGCGTTAAAGCAGTACCAACGTTTCCGTAGCATTAGTTTCCTCTTTCGTGCGATTGAGATCTGTCTCGCTCTTCTCTTTCTCTGTTGGATTTATACTTGCCTTCCTTTCGCCGTTCAAATCTCCGGTGAGTTATTCCGTCGTCTCGCTTCAGTTGTTTCCACTCCTCTCTTCATGTTCTTCCTGGGCAACTCCATCATTATCGCTCTTCTCGCAACTAAATCCACCGCTCGGACGATAACCGGTGGCGCAGAGGCTGAGTTCTACGATGCCTTCATCAGATCTGGAGAGAATCGCGATAAACCGTCCGATGGAGATCTAACGGACGAGATTGTTTATGATGACAAACAGATGATCGTCGATACAGAGTTTAATTCAAATTCAAATTCGAATTTGAATTTGAATCCAGATTCAAATTCGACGATGGCGCGTGAAGATGAAGTGGTAATCGACGGGGAGAAAGATTCAATTTCCGTAACCGATCAACTTCCGAAGATCTATCTGAGAAGTAAATCCGACATTTCTGCAAAACAGAGTCCGTATATGATCTCATCGAAGCCTCCACTCCGGCGATCGGAGACGGAAAAGTGCCGGAAAATAGTTGAATCTTGTGAGGAATTGTCGAGGGATGAGAATTACCCGGAGGATAATCTGACGAATGAAGAGTTTCAGAAAACGATCGAAGAATTCATAGCGAAACAGTTAAAATTCCGGCGCCGGGAATCTCTAACCGTCGTGATTCATAAGCAGCAAGAGCAAGCCTAAAAGTAAAAACTTATTATCATTTATCAAATCATAAAACACACATTTTTGGAAGCAAAAATTAACAGAATGGATCAAAATACAGTAACAGATTATATTTTATGTTACGATTCAAATTTCGAAATGCATCCGAGGATCGATTCGATTCATATGAACAGTTTTTTTTTACTAATTTTGAAAAATTGCTCTTTATCACTTTATGTATGTTTTGAGTAAGTGAGTGTCAGTCGCTTCTTTCAAGTAATAATAATGCAAACTTGAAGTGGAAACTTTGTCATATTGATATATATATTCGATATATTATATTGACGTTAATTAATTAATTAATTAATACCAATTATATTAATCCAAATAGAGTAGGCCAAGAAACCAAATTGTCGTTTTTTGTTTTTTTTAATTGATTTATATTGCAATGATAACATTTTTGTTAACTTATTTGTTGATTTTTATATTTGGAATCATTGTATCATATCTTGATCGTGTCACTAGATCGTACGTTTTTAAAGTTTGGTAAGCCAGTCCACATTATTGTCTTAATCTTTATATATTTAATTGTTAATCATGCGATAATAGAACCCCAATCTCTAAATAATTGATGTTTTTTATGTGAAGTGTATATATAACAAATGCACAATTGAATAAAAATGACTCATACATAAAGAAAAATTTTAAAAGAATTTTTTTATCTATTTATTTTTCTTCAAAAATAAATATTGCTTGTATTTGCTCCATTAAAATAAAGATAGTTTGAGTTTGTTTTGTTTCATTCTATATATAATTTTATACAGCGAAATCAGAAGTTAACGGCTGAAATTATAAATCATGAATTAAGGGTGTATTTCCACCCGTACTTTGTGGAACGGATCTATTTCCCCACCAATTTTATACCACTTTCTTTTTTTCTATGAACTTTAACTACTATGTCTATTTTCACACAAACTTGTAATTGTCTATCAATTTCTCCAAACCAATGTAAAACTTTAAAACCCAATTTAACCAAACCGAAATACACATCAAACCAATAATTATTTATTAAACCATAATCAAACCAATATTTTTTATTTAACCAATTAACCAAAAAAAAAAGTTAACCGGTCACTAAAGTCTTAAACCAAATCATAATTATAAACCAAGAATAAACCCAAATAAATGGGAAGGTATCGAAATACCTAATAGCTNTCTTAAACCAAATCATAATTATAAACCAAGAATAAACCCAAATAAATGGGAAGGTATCGAAATACCTAATAGCTCCATGAGAAAGCTATGCTAAACGCAGCCACATGTCTTTGTTTTCTATTTTTCTCAAATTAGTGGAAAAACACGAAGTCTCAATTTGTTCTTGTTCTAGCTTTTTTTTTTATTATAATTGGTGGTGATTTTTTCGTATCTTTTTTACCACTTTTCGACTTCTATTCAGCGGTGTTCGTGTGACTTTAGTGACCGGTTAACTTTTTTTTTTGGTTAATTGGTTAAATAAAAAATATTGGTTTGATTATGGTTTAATAAATAATTATTGGTTTGATGTGTATTTCGGTTTGGTTAAATTGAGTTTTAAAGTTTTACATTGGTTTGGAGAAATTGATAGACGATTACAAGTTTGTGTGGAAATAGACATAGTAGTTAAAGTTCATAGAAAAAAAGAAAGTGGTATAAAGTTAGTGGGGAAATAGATCCGTTCCACAAAGTACGGGTGGAAATACACCCTTTTCCCGAATTAAATAAACCTAAGACTTTCGTTTTCCAAGAAGTTTCATTCTTGTATAAAAAAAAATGTTTGATGATAGTAATAATCATAATAAATACAACACACAATCGCTTAAGCCGGATAGTGTTGGATGGGTGGCCGATTAAAAAACAAACACCAATCATAGTGCAATATATTATTAAATTGCTAAAGTACTATAAATCTATATATATATATATATATGCACTTTTTATGCAGACATAAAAAATCTGCTTTAAAATCTAATTTACAAAATTATATATGTTTCGTTTTATAGAAATTAATTATACATTTGAGTTATAAATTGTCACTTTTTGAGTCGGCTTTATTTTGTGTGGGATGTTAGTTAATTAATTAAAATTAGTATTAAGAATCATGATTGTTTCCACCACGAACGACTATTGTGGTTTATTGGATAGTCATTAACATAAGTGACACTTTTAAATTCGATTTAGTTAATTACCGATGTGTTTTTTTAATCTACTTGATAATTATCCAAAATGACATTACACTTATAATGAACATTAAATAGAATTATTTACCAATGTTGGAGTATATTTTACACATTCTCATTAAAGAAGAAGAAGAAGCTGGAATGCAATATAGTGAAAATTAAATAAAATTAAATTTGCCAGGAATATTTGCATGCGTAAATGTTTTTTCTTTTTGTACTTTCACCTCAACTCCCATTGCTTTGGGAACCCCAAGAACGAAAAAATATTCCAGAAAATTTTCCTTCTGTTTAAAAAAAATAAATTTATTTAGGCTTTTTTTAACACATTTATTTCTGTTTTAGTTTTAACCTTTTTATTTACTTGTCACTCTCGCGTATTTTTCATTCATATATTTTTATTAATATATATGATTGAATATGTATATTAGTATATCACACTTTTTTTTTATTTCCGTGTTTTCTTCTTTAGTACCATAAAATATGTATATCAACCTTTTAATATTAATTACAATTTTATTGTAGTTTTATTTTTTAAATACATAATAGACGTATATGAAAAGAACAACAAACCATGGAAAATTAAACCGAAAACAAATAAACAGCATATATAATACATATACATGCATTATTTTTTTGGTTGATGGGTGCATGAACGAAAACAGAATAAGATAATGATGTTGACGTACAATTATATATATATATATATAATTCCAAGTCTATGAATTATATATAGTATAACTTTTATTTAATAGATATCAATTGTGACCCACGCATTTACATAAAAGTGTCCGGAAAAGAAAAACAAGAAAATATCCAAATTGTAATATCAAAATCCGTTGAGGGTTTTATTTCACATGAAAATCAGTTTCGTTGTTTCATCACTTTTATCACTTATATTTAACATACATTCGTGTATTTATAAATATATAAAAATAATATGGAAGGTGTTGATCATCATCAATCTGCCACACATTGGACCCTCCCCTAAAAAAACCATACGGTATTTATTATATATATTTTAAAAGTATATATATGATTGAGTTTTTGTTTTGAATTTTCTTGGAATTCAATAAATAATTGTCACATGCATGATCAGTATGAAGAAAAATTCAAATTTATATAGATAAATAAATATTCGGATCTAGACAGTAAATGCGATAAATAGCAAATCAAGAAAATAAAACATGATCATGTTCAATAGATATCAAACTAAAAAGCAATCCTTGTGCTACACCGTAGTTTTGTTTTATTAATTACAAAATGGAAAAAAAAATTGGATGCTTATTTTCTTTTTATGGTCTCAAAAGGCTTTTGTGAAATAATTTCTTTCGAACTTTCAAAACCATTTAGTAATAAATGATTTACAAAAATAGTATAAGAGTGGTGACTTTCGCATGTGAGATACCAAAAGCTTTCAAAGTCGGAAGCAAATAACCAAATGTCGTATAAAATGCGTAAAAGGTAGTAGAAAATATATAGATTTGTTGACTAATTATAGAAAATAACTCACTACATTTTTAAATTAATCATTTTTTCAAAAAAAATAACATAATCATGGAAGTCCATGAAATTTCCAATTGAATCATTTAAAAAAAATGCATAATTATTATGAAGTATAACTTATAATTAAAAAAAAATTTAAAATGTATTAAAAAAAACATAAACATCAGTTATAACCCACAAAATCTTTGAATTAAATATTTTTCAAAATAATTACGTTATTATATAATCATGGGTATATAATTCACAAAACTTTAAAAGCTAATCATTTTTAAAAAAATACATAATCATGAAACTCATAAAATTTCCAATTTTTTTAAAAAACAATACATAATTATAAGTAATAATTCACAAAATTTTAAAAACTAATCAATTTAAGAAAACAAAATAATGGGGAAATATAATCCACGAAATTTCGGAGTAATAAAAAAATAAAAAAGTAAATAAAATTATAGATAATAGCTCACTAAATTTTAAAATTAAGCAATTTTTCAAAACCAAACGCATAATTATGATTTTAACCCACAATTTTTTTAAATTAATCATTTTCTTACAAAAATACATAATCATGCATTATAGTTCACGAATATTTAGAAAAATCAATTAAAAAAAAATATAACCATAAGTTATATAACCCATTTTACTTTCAAATCAATCAAAATTTCAAGGATATGTAATTATAGATAATAACTTCCAAATCAGTAGATTAAAAAAAAATGCATAATCATATCAATTCGACGATAAGGTCTTCACGTACTTAATTTTTTTCAAAATAATTTTTAATCAAAACATTGTTGACCTTTACAAGTCCACGGGTTTGAAATTATTAACACGGTTTTCTTATAGACTTACTCTGATTTGATTTAAAAATAAGTAAATGCCACACACGTCAAGCTCAATCTCTTTGCAACATTTTCTTTGTGAATAAGTCAATGGAACCATCCTTCTTCCTTTTGTACTCAAACCACACATTTCATAAATAATACACAAATTAACATAAACACACAACACAAATCAAGAGAAGAATTAGATGAAATCTTCTTCACTCTCTTCCTCAACCACAAAGTCTCGTCTAGCTACGGCTAAAATGGTTTTAACCACAGCTGCTTCGCTGGCTGCAACTGCCATGCTTGCTCGATCATTGGTCCAAGATTATTTACCTGATGAATTTCGAGAACTCATCTCTTATGGCATCAGAAGCTGCTTTGGTTACTTTTCTTCACAAATGACAATCATTATTGAAGAATTTGAAGGTCTTGTTCATAATGAAGTCTTTGAAGCTGCAGAGGCTTATTTAGCCTCCAAGATCTCTCAATCCAACAAAAGAATCAAAGTAAGCAAAGACGAGAAAGAAAACAATTACAATGTCACCGTTGAACGTGATGAGGAGGTCTTGGATACTTTCAATGGCATCAAATTTCAATGGATTCTTCATAGTCGTGAAGTGGAGTCCAAGAACTTTCACAACCCTCGAGATCTAAACGCTACATTGAAGTCTGAGGTTCGTTCTTTTGTTCTCAATTTTCACAAGAAATTCAAGAACGAAACTCTTGAATCCTACTTGCCATTTATGGTGGAAAGAGCTAAAAGAATGAAACAAGAGAAGAAAACACTTAAGATCTTTACTCTTGATCCTGACAACATGTATGGAAATTACTCAGATGCGTGGACTTCTGTAACTCTTGATCATCCTTCTACTTTTAAGACTTTAGCCATGGATTCAGATCTCAAGAGAAATGTAATTGAAGATCTTGACAAATTTGTGCAAAGAAGAGAGTTTTATAAAAGAGTTGGGAAAGCTTGGAAAAGGGGTTACTTATTATATGGTCCACCAGGTACTGGTAAATCAAGCTTAATTGCAGCCATGGCTAATCATCTCAACTTTGAAGACTTAAGCTTGAAGATAGATTAAGATTAGTAGTTATCTTAATCGAGATATGATTAAGATAACAGATAAGATCAAATATATTTAGGAGTTATCTAAATATATGTGTTAGAGAAGAGATAAGATCAAATATATTTAGGAGTTATCTTAATATATATGTTAGAGATAAGTGCTAATATTTAGGAGATATCTAAATATTTGTTTTAGTAGGATTAGGATTAATATTTTCCTATATAAGGGATGTCAAGATGTGGCATAACTTATGAGTTTATGAAATTTGAGAGAGTTTAAGGTTTTGAGTAATCTTCATTAGAGAAATAAAGAGAGTAATTCTTTATATGTGTGTTCTCAAAAGGCGTTAACTCCAACAATTGGTATCAGAGCGGTAATATCCGTAGTGTACCCGAGACATGGGTGATACTAGCGATCCTATGAGGAAGAAAGAGCTTGTGCCATCATCGGTAGTATGTCCGATGCTAAACTCATCGATGAGGATGAAGGTGACCTTACGGATGCACAAGGTTGTGGAGGTGATTGA
>KE151829.1:79441-113351 GCA_000411095.1 Aethionema arabicum | reverse complement strand
TTGATGTCTCAGGGAAGCCATGTAGTAGGAGAATCAGAGGACCCTCCCCTTTCTCTGCCACGTTAATCCAGATCCCGTTGCTCTTGATTCTCTGTTCCTTTAGCTCGCTCGTCATGATTCTTGAAAGACGAGAGACGATCAGCGACGTCAACGAAGACTTATACTAAGAGTTGAGATTTCATAGAGCACAGAAAGTCGGGAGCACGTGGCGAGGAAAGAGACCATTTCCTTCTGGTTAGGTTACACGTGGCGGAAACCCGATCAAAGGTCAACGAAACCATCACTATAAGTCCAAAATGTGCAACGTTTAAGTAGGCTTACAGAAGACATCAATTATCATAAAACAATGTCTACAATTTCATGAAACAACAAAGATATTTCTGAATATAAAACCAGAAACGTCAGCTCAACACTTCAGAACATAAAGACAGCAATCCATAGAGCTAAAAGACGAGGGTAATGCCTAGAATTTTGATCATTTAGATTATTCTATGGTGGTTTATTGATGCAAGTAAGAAAAAATTCAAGACATTGCCTTCTTTTTGTCTTCCTCGAGTTGCTGAAGCTCTGCTAGTCTTTCAGCCCATGCCCGATCCCTTGCCACAGCAGCCATCTTGCGTTCCACTTGCTTGATCTTCTTCTTCCTGTTCGCTTCCTTCACCAGAGCTTGTCTCTTCTTTTTCTCAGACTGAAAAAGTAATCAAGATTTGACTCATTGGTTACTTTGGGGTTTCAGCTTTCTTTCCTACTTACAACTATAGATTCATGATCACAATAATGTACTAGAGATACACAAGCATCAAAAGGTACTCAATTTCTCAAAAGAAACTAGAAAGATAATGACAAACCAGTATAAAGGCGCGGCGCTGCCTTATGCGCTTCTTCTCGTTCCTTCTTTTCAAACTACCTTCATTGGGATTGTTGGGAGAGATTGGCTGACCGGGCACATACGGCACATATGCATACGGCCCTGCATTTTAACTCAAATCTATTACTCACCCGAATACTTAAAGATTCACCGTTTATATCATTCATAAAAGTAAGAATTATCTATCTTTTATATAAGAAAACCTCAGTAAACAAGAAATACACCCAAATTTTGAGCTTTTACAAAACCATATTCCATGATTTTCCTGGAATGTAGATGGACCTAGCACACCAATATCATATAAAGTCACAATTAAGTAGAAGAATAAACCTTGTGAAGAAGGTTACACTAGTTCCAATTTCGTACACCCAACACTTACCCCCATTTCAAAAGATAAAGCATCAATATTATTCCCCAGATATGCTTAGTGCCACTACAATATACTGATCGAAACAAAATTGCAAACCTGGAGGTTTCAGTTTGGATCTTTTCCTCTTGGGATGAGTCATAGGTCGTCTCTTTGGGAGCCGAGTATCAGCCAAACTATGAAAATGGTTAGCCATTGGAATCCATGGTAACCTGAAGTGACTCGATCCACTGAAAAAAGAGCATAACTCAGGCTTCGAGGCCGAAATCGCCTCCGTGAATGGAGTGGGTGAGCAGCCAGCGGCGGCCCGTGAAACTATGGTTCTCGACAAAGGTCGAAAAACCGCTCTAATTACACCGAAACCCATTTCTTTAAAGCATCAGCTAACAGATTGCGATCCAAAGCTTCTCCCAAATCAATTTTACTTCGCCGATTCCAAGGTAGCAAGCAACGAACGAACTGCGCTAAACCCTGAATATCCCACGGTCAACATCAATGGGCCTGTTAATGGGCTTAATTTCTTGTTCTTCTTTATGGGCCTAAAACTATTCGATGGCCTATTAATGACACTATCCAAAATTCCAAATATGAATATCCCTTTTGTATAGAATAAGATAATGGTTACCATAAATAAACCAAAAAAATCATATCTAAAACAATATAAATGTATACGCTTATAGAGCACAGATGCATTCATTCATTTCATAAACCATTAAACTTTCTCCATTTTCTTTCTTAAGTTCTCAAAATGTTCTCATCAACTAGTCATACAACAACTCTGGTTCGTTTTCATTTCAACACTACATATATTATACTTATTAAATCATATATTATAATTCTCTCAACATTCGAAACGATTTTTATTTTATTTTTTGCAGACTTGTGGGTTTAAGGTAAACACTAACTCACCTAAATGGCACAAGAGCATGATGAAGATCCTCAAGAAAATCAGAGGTTAGTTTTTTCAATATATATGTATACATACACACAAAATCAATATATCAAAAATATATGTTACATATATATAAATATATGATTGTGAATTTGTAGGAGGGAATTTTACGATGGATGTTGAGGAAGGAATGGCTTATGTTACGGGTCAAGGAGATCCAAATAAGCTATTGAAACTAATGGGTTCCAAGAAGGGCAAAGATGCTGCAATGGCCTTCGTCAAAACTGGAACACATCATCAACATGATCCCCATCATCATCATCATCATCAACATCATGATCCAAGTTTTTACCATAACTATCAAAACTCATGTTACGGGTATTGGCCAGGAGAGATGGGTTACTACTCTCAGTCTCAGGCGCCACCGGTGCAACCTTACCATCATCAATATCCATATTATGGTTATTTTTAAAACCTTAATTATTACCAAATTATATCTCGTGATTGAGCATAACCCATTTTTTATTCACTTGGGTTTTTTTGCTATATCCGAGTTTACAAAACGTCTGTCTTTTTTTTTCTGAATTTTGTATGAAAACGATGATATATCTTCAGAGATTTCTGAGTATATTAATATTTTGATTCGGTAAGATCTTTTTTCTAATATGATTTCGTGGATAATTTCACGGATTTATCAGATTCTAATTTCCCGGAATTGTTCTTAATTTATTAGTAACAAAGATATTAAACATTCCATAAAATCAGCCGACTAATCAAATTACCTTGATTTATTAATCCTATCTTTGAATGTATTTGTATCTGTACCCAAACACAGACCGATGATCTTATTACCAAGTTAACACATGAAAATCAAAGCCATTCTTAGAAAATTAGCTTCAAACTGTATCTAATTTGGCCTGATAATCAGCAAAGATTAATAAGCTCAAATTCATTGAATTACAATATTATTAAATGAGATTAGATGTCAAATTAAAAGGGGATTAAGTTTTCTAACATCTTAAAGATCATTAAGAGAGAACAAATCCAGCATCTCAAGAGATTATAAGACTATATAGTAAAGGTGTTAAAGCAATGTGTGTTGAAGCTTCTTTAAACCAAGTGTTTGGCAATGGTAGACTGAAGCTCATCTTTCTTGGCTCCAACCACTTTGTCAACAATCTTCCCTTCTTTCAAGAACATGAAGGTTGGCATTGCTTCTATTGCCCAGTCACTTGCCACCGACTGCTCCACCAAAGCAAAAAAATCAATAATTTAAGTGATGATAAAACAGATAATATGTGAAGAAAGATGTGGAATTTGGTAAATTTACCTTCAATTCGTCAACATCAACCTTGATGAATATCACATTGGGGACTTTCTTCGCCAATTCAGCAAAGAAGGGTGCAATGAAACGACATGGTCCACACCAAGAAGCTGTGAAATCAACCACAACCTGTAACCACCCCACAATCATATTATACCAATGTTAAAACTAATCTTTGCTTCAAACACATATCAATGGGATTTGCTTGAGCTACACATGAGAAATCAATACCACAACCAATCTATTCATGATCTATAATCAATCCTAGGATCTAATCTATGGTAAATTCAGATTCAAAAGAAGAGAAAAAACAAGACTTTTTTTAATCCTTGTTTATATCTATGGCGTATCATAAAACGCAAGCATGAATTCACATCAAAGATCAACGCTTTGCATTGCATTGCGTTTATGCGAGAGATCAAGACTGTGAATATACCCAGGAATAAAGATTCAAGTATAGAGAAAACATCATATCGCATAAAGAAAACAAAAATCAAACAAAAAAAAAAATGGAAGAAGAGGGATCGAGATTACAAGGGTTTTGGAGTCATTGCTCTTCTGGAGTTGTTCGTTCCATGACTCGACTGTGTGGCACGCTATCACCTCTCCTTCTTCTGCCGCCATCTTCTTCCTCTTTCTCTTTGTCTTTCTCTTTCTTTTTCTCTTTCTCTTTCGATCTCTGAGTTTTTCTCTCTTCTTAAGCGTTCTATTTACCAGTAATAGCAATAGCCACCTTGGAGTTTTATAGATATCACAAATGTACCCCATCAAAATATGTATCTCCCTTTTTCCACGCGTGTTTTTTCCCCATCATTACGCCCATTCATTTTTACACCTTCCTTCTTTGCCCAAATTTATAGATATTCTCACTTTACTCTTACAATTTTTCTTTTGTGACAATCAGCCCCCTTTTCTATATATATTGGTAACAAAATACATAATATGCCCCCTTAAAAGTTAAAACAGACTATAATGATGAAAACATATACTATAGTACAACAATCTTGGTCCCTCCCATACATTCACAAAGCACAATCATTTAGTATCCCACAAAAATCAACGAGTGAAACCACAACTATCCAACATCATAATTGTCTAGAACCTTCATTGTCAGATTCTTGGTTCAAACCAATCTAAAGCTGTATCAACTTCTTGAAGCAATAGGTTCCCATTATGAACCAACCAGTAAGCAAGACCGCTATAATTGAGCAGGAAACTATGAAGGTCCAACCACCTAGGAAGATTCCTAGAGCGTAGATAATGACTAGAGGCAACAAGGACTTTACCATCGATGCTTTGCTTACCCAACGTCCCTTGAGGAATAAGAGTGCAGCGACGTTCACCACATTCCACCCACCTGACCGTAGTCCTAGACGGTTCAAGTTGTTAGCTACAAACGAATGACAGTTGCATGTGAATAGGTTATATGAGTGATGTTGGTATTCTTGTGTGCCTTTTCTCAATGCATCATCCCATGTTGGTTCTTTCTCATGACCGTCTTCTTCTCCATATTGGCTCTCACCATTGAACATACTTGAACCAGAAGACAGAGATGGTTCCTGATACAATATATGACAATGTGAATAAAGATCTGAATAGAGTTCATGAGGTTTGTTTGTTTGCAGTAAACGCACCTTTTCCTTAGGTATTTGGATGTAGCGAGCTACAGATCCAAATGAAAAATTATCCACGCAGACGAAATTGGGCCCTGCAAAGTCGAGGATGACACCATCTTCTCTGCAAATGCCTACGTGGCCAATGAAGGGAATTAACCAGGAAATGAAAGGGAGAGGTGCCCAGACAATGCAGCATGGGAACCTTGCTCTTTTAGGATCAATTTTCATGGGATCTGCAAAGCCGATCATCACACCATGTTCTGAGTCCGTTGCTGTCTCTCCCATTTCAAGATTCAGGTAGTTCTGCTATTGGATTCACTGTTCTCAAACCAGTAGTTAGGTTAATCATTGTCTAACATGTACAACATGTCGTGTAATCCGTGCTAAGTAAGACCCAAATCGCAACACATATCAATTGTATCCCCACCTTAATGCATCATCTTTGCTATACTAAACAGAGCAGGTAAAATCTATACTCTATAGTACTTCTTCTGACAAAAGAATGATTTTTCAATAGTTGCACAACATATACAATCAAATTTAGGAGAACATGAAAAGCAGGGAAACGTTATCGAGAGTACTTGTTCTCGCGGAATAAAGACTACCAATTCATTGCTTCCAAAACTAAATCTGAAAAACCTTTTAGGATTTAATCAATATATTGCTAAACACCACACCAAAGATCAAATCCAAAGACTAACACAAAGAAACAAGCTAAGTAAGATTTGGCGCGCTGCTCTTAATCGATAGACTTAATGAATCCCTAGAAAATGTCGGCAAGTGATCCATACGATGCACATCGAAAAAGCAACGACTCGACACTGAAGCATCTCATTGACCGAATTCTGAAACTTTTCGAAAGAGAATAGATCAAGGCGTACCACTTTAAGCCGCACGACGGTATTATGCGCGGAAGTTCTTCTTCTTTGAGACGTAGCAGTGATTCGTCGATCGTCACTGCATTTTCCTGGGAAATATTTTCCTCTCAGCCTAATTAGATATGAACAATGCTTATGAGTGTTTGGGTCGTCTTGTTAACCGGATCCCCTCAAAGAAATTAGACAACGGGGCGTTCGGTCTAGTACAAGAAAAACGGCAGGCTGTTCAATTATGAAGGCTCCAACATAGTAAAACGACATAGTTTTGTCGATTGCCGCGGAGAGTTCTGGGTCTCCTGCTTCTCGACAATTCATCGCACGCTCTCCCCTCTCTAGCTCTGGGGAGATTACTGCCTACCTACCTATTGATTCAATCTTATGCAAATCTGCCATTGATACATCTGTGTTCAAGGTTACGGGAAGATGAGGAAACGGGATTTGGCAATTTTGATGCTCTCTGCCTTTGCTTTGTTCTTCACTCTTCAGGTGACTTCTCCCTCTCATCGTGCTCTTTTCAAAGTGAAATCATAGCTAATTGCATACCCCTCGAGTACCCTTTATCGATCTGTAACCAGAACAAGCTATGAATTTCCCCTTTCGGTGAAATTTTGAGTCCATGTCATTTTAAGTGGTGGCATATTAGCTAGATTGTTAATTTTCAGATGGAATACACTGATTCATATGTATGCAATGTGCCAATAATTGACGATTCTACCTCGATTTTTACATTACTTTTGGGCTATCTATTTGTTATAATCTTACATGCTTCCTTGATTCTCGATTTTGCAGCACGAGGGTGATTTTGCGTTCAAGGAAGCTTGGTTTCACTTGTACGATGACTACCCGGTCAAATATGAAGCTGATCGTCTCCCACCGCCTATTGTAGCTGATCTTAATGGTGATGGAAAGAAGGAAGTTCTCGTTGCTACAAATGATGCTAAAATTCAGGTATTCGTAAATTTTGTTCTCCTGCACTTGCCTTGCTTTCATAGGCAGGCATTTCTAATTTATGATCTTTCAAATCCCTCTCCTCAATTCATAGAGCCTTGGGGCGAAGAGCTTTTTTGAACGACATTTGAAGCTTGGTGCTTGTGTATTTGTTTTAGTGGCTTACTATTATGTGTTGTATGAAGTACTCAACTGTGATGTTTGGCGGATCAGGTCCTGGAGCCTCATTCAAGGCGTGTGGATGAAGGTTTTAGTGAAGCACGAGTTCTTGCAGAGATTAACCTTTTGCCTGACAAGATCCGTGTTGCATCAGGGAGACGTGCAGTAGCAATGGCTACAGGTGTTATTGATAGATACTATAAAGATGGAACACCCCAGAAGCAGGTTTTGGTCGTTGTTACCTCAGGCTGGTCAGTGATCTGCTTTGATCACAACCTGAAAAAACTGTGGGAAACGAATCTACAGGTTTTTATCGTTTTAGTCCTTGGTCTACGTTCTGCATTACAGTGTCTCCTCCGGTTCTGTAGAATATTTCTCCTTTACTTACCCATGTTGCTGGACTGATAGGAGGATTTTCCACATAATGCACACCATAGAGAGATAGCAATTTCAATAAGCAATTACACATTGAAGCATGGTGATTCTGGTTTGGTCATCATTGGTGGACGGATGGAAATGCTGCCATATGTATGTAGCGGGATAAGCCCATTTGTTGCTTTTCTGTTTAGCTTCCATACATTACTAAGTGAATATTCTTGTGTATTTAGAATCACATGGACCCATTTGAAGAACTTGGCATGGCAGCACAAAATGCTGAAAAACACAGAAGAAGTGCTACTGAGAACCAGGTAGGCACTTCTTACATCATCATAGCTTCCTTTAACTGCTTCTTGTAAAAAAAATAG
Source organism: Aethionema arabicum (assembly GCA_000411095.1). Classification (NCBI taxonomy): domain Eukaryota; kingdom Viridiplantae; phylum Streptophyta; class Magnoliopsida; order Brassicales; family Brassicaceae; genus Aethionema; species Aethionema arabicum. The sequence goes on along the minus strand of KE151829.1, from coordinate 105,553 downwards.
CTTTTGATTGCTGTGGTTTCCTTGCACATTTTGCTAAGCTCGACAATAATACATAAGAGCTATGATTGTACTGTTTACAAGAATTTTAAGCTTCCTTGCAGGCGTCTGAAGATTCTGGAGCTGTAAACTTACGTCACTTTTCTGTTTATGCATATGCTGGCAAGAGTGGCACGCTACGGTGGAGTAAAAAGAGTGATGTCAGTTATTTATCCTGTTCTGCTCACTTCTTTCTCCAATTATTGCTTAACTGTATCCTTACCTGCAACAAATTTAGCTGTCAGATTAATATAGTTATCTTCTTTCTTCTCATCTAGGATATTGAAGCTCACTCCTCAGATGCATCACAATTAATTCCACAACACAATTACAAGCTCGACGTACATGCTCTAAATAGCCGTCACCCTGGAGAGGTAAAGGTTTTCTCCAGTGACTAGTGAGCGATATAATGTCTTTTTAATAGAATTATAGTGCACTATCATAATCTGTTACCTTTTAAAGAACTGGTTTCCTGAGATATGCTGGGCTGAAGTTTGAATGCAGGGAATTTAGAGAGTCAATTCTTGGTGTTATGCCCCATCACTGGGTAAGTCTTCTCCCTACTACGTGCTTCCTTAGTCTAATATGCTTAAGAGATTCACAATACGCTGTCTTTTGTATCAGGACCGACGTGAAGATACATTGTTGAAGCTTGCTCATTTCAGGCGACACAAGAGAAAAACATTGAAGAAGTTATCTGGTAAGTCTACAACTTATCCGTTTCACAAACCTGAGGAGAACACACCCGCTGGAAAGGACTTGTCAAGAAAGATTCCAAAAATGATTGGTAAGGCTGCACGCTATGCTGGCTCGGCAAAACCTAAGAAGGTAAAGTTGCAATAAAACCTAAACTTCCCACTTAGATATACCGTATTGTTTATGATAGAAAAGAAACTTGCTGATGCAGGGTATGCAGTACGTGCCGACAATAACTAATTACACTAAGCTTTGGTGGGTTCCTAATGTCGTTGTGGCTCATCAAAAGGAAGGAATCGAAGCTATCCATTTACCAACTGGTCGAACTCTTTGCAAGGTACCTGGTCTCTTGAGATTATGAGCAAGCTTAGAATATCCCAGACCCATTCTTTTACAATGTCAGCTTCCTTAGATCTATGTTATTAGTGTATATTCTTCCTATCTCCAGCTTCATCTGCTTGAAGGTGGGCTTCACGCTGACATAAACGGAGATGGCGTCCTTGATCATGTCCAGGTACACATTAACACAACAGCTTTCACTTCATTGGCTTAATTACAGTCTTTAGTTAGTTCTTAGGGCCATAATATTTCTCCATCTTAGGCTGTAGGAGGCAACGTTGGTGAGAGAACTGTAGTTAGCGGATCAATGGAAGTGTTGAAGCCTTGCTGGGCAGTGGCAACCTCAGGTGTCCCCGTCCGCGAACAGCTCTTCAATGTCTCGATTTGCCATCACTCCCCCTTCAACTTTATGCACTATGGAGAGTTTTCACGACACTTTGCTCAGACAAGGGACACCTCTTCTCTAGAAATTGCAACTCCAATTCTCATTCCCAGAGACGACGGACATAGGCACCGCAAAGGAAGTCATGGAGATGTAATATTCTTGACAAATCGTGGGGAGGTAATGATCAACATAAGATAAAGTATTTCCCTTTCCATTATCATACATTAGAGCATGGATTCAATCATCACTTTTCATTATCAGGTAACATCATACACACCTGATGTACACGGCCACGACGCAGTCTGGCAGTGGCAGCTTCAGACAGAGGCGACATGGTCGAATCTCCCGTCTCCATCGGGATTAACAGAGTCAGGGACGGTCGTCCCAACGCTGAAACCGTTCTCATTGCGTCTACATGATAACCAGCCGATGATCCTTGCAGGAGGAGATCAAGCGGCTGTAGTCATCTCTCCCGGGGGAAGCGTACTGGCTACCATCGAGCTACCAGCGCAGCCAACTCATGCACTCATCACCGATGACTTCTCAAACGATGGACTAACAGATGTTATTGTGATGACCTCAAATGGGATTTATGGGTTCGTTCAAACGAGACAGCCGGGAGCTTTGTTCTTCAGCACGTTGGTCGGATGTCTGTTAGTAGTGATGGCAGTTATATTCGTTACTCAGCATTTAAACTCGGTCAAAGGAGGTAAGCCTCGAGCTTCCTCTGCCTTTTGATACAAACATAACCAAGCCTGGTTTTGGTTAACCGGACAGGTTGCTCTGGTATACTGGTGTAGATTGAATTTCTTATTTTGTAGTTTTCAGTTTTATAATTTTACTTTGTAGGAGAAATGTAGAATTTCATGTTTTCTATCATCTTAAATTTATAATGAAATTTTACTTTTGTGACGTTATAAATATCGATACCCACAAAATGAGAGTTGGAACCATGTGTCCAAAATCAAAACGGGATGGTTTTAATAAAAGAAAATAGATTTTAAAACGTAATTTATTTATTTTTGTTATATATCTTCGATATAAAGATCCAATGTTGTCATGGTTTAAGATTCGATATTTTAGAGAAAAAAAGAAGGGTAAAAGTAGATGAATATAAAATAGGTTTAGGGCATGACAGTAATAATGGAGGCAGTGATGGATGTGATTGAAATTAGCGAAGCTTATAGAATTTTGGACCACGCTACTACTACTGCTACTGCTAATGGGAATGTGGGAAGCATGAGTAACGTAATGATTTGCATTATAATATTATTATTATTATTAATGTTTTCAATATATTATTCAACAAAAAGCCATCATTGTGTGCTAACATTTTTAAACAAGTAAGAAAATTGGGGGGAAAAAAATAAGTAAGAAAATAGTATAAAATATGAAAATTAGGATCATCGTTCAATATGTATGTTATGTCATAATTTAGAAAAATATGAAGAAGTTATACTATAAAACTTGAAAAATTATAAATAGGCTTAATGAGGAATGTAGAAGTTGATGGAAAAAGCATATTTCCAATAAAAGCATAGAAAGAGGTTCACGAGATCACTTAATGAATATATATATATATATATAACTGAATTGTGAAATATTGTAAAAGGAGAGATGGGTGTAATTAAATGGTTATATATATAATATATTTGAATAAATGATCGCAGGTAGGTAGCTAGGGTTTTGCAAATTTCTTAAGAAGGTATATAGATGTAATATGAATAGAATTACAATGAAAAGAAATGAGTGGTCCATTTTTTAATTTATATTAATTTATATAATGTGATTTGGTGTAGAATTTCAAAGATTGATCCACACTATTAATATTGGTGTATATATATAGCGTGGGGACTTTGTTATATATGGATGAGCCAGAATCCAATACATTCTATATGGTCCACCACGCCAGTTCTCACCGGTTCGAGGTTGACCAATCTCATTTGGTTTAGTTAACGTTTAACGTTTGGTTTCGATTCTTCTTTTATAATCTTTACTACAAACCAAACCAAACCAAACTAAACCATTATTATTGAGCGTGATATATGTAGACACATCGTCCAAGATGCCCTAAACAACAACATGCAAACAAACCGTGCCGTAAATGCTAGATAGTGATATATATATATATATAATTACATAAGAAAAATTCGACTTTTCAGTTTCATACATAATTACTATATTATCTATGACTAACCAAGTTCGAATTTGGTTATACAAAACTTTTAGTCGTAATTGATACATACTTATATATTGGACTTATTGTTTTGCAAATTACAACTATAAATAAATCTTTTTTTTTATCAAGTTCATTAGAAAAATATAAGACCATCTCCAACAGTTAAGATGTTGGAGATGCTTAAAAACTTACATTTTTAATATATATTTTTTTTTCAGATTTAAAAAAAAAAAAACAAAAAGATGACCATTCACGGGCCGCCACGTAATCAGTGGGGCCCGTGAATAGTATAAAGACCAACTCTTAAACAAGAGTTTTAAGCATTTGTTTTGGCACAAAAACATATAATAGTGGGGCTAAGCACCTCCTAAACATCACCATTGAAGATGCCCTAAAAAGGTTAATTCGCCTATTTACTGTATTTGATTTAACTATTTAAAAATAAAATAAAAGTAGCGTATGTTATACTAATATAAAACGAAAATATCTCAATTCTATGACTACGATTTAATCAATGATGCAATACATTTACCTGCATTAATAAATCTATTGAAAGACACCAAAACAGTATAAAATTGAGTTATAATTAACTAGAAGAAAACATTTGGTAAGTGAGAAAAATAATATCGGATGATAAAATCAGCAATAGAAGTAACTGTTAATTTTACAGGTAGTATGAGATACATGTATATTTATATATCGTATGATATAATAAGTAATACTACAATATTAAATTTAAGAAACAAATTATATTTATAATTAAGATGAAGTTAGGTAGATAGGAGGCGTTATATCGTAATGCTGCATATGAATTATGATACATATGTGATGACTTATGATGATGACATTGACATGGTAAATATAACAATTAACAACTCTTTAACCAGACAGAATGTACGTACGTACGTAGGAAAACAAATTATATACTATATATTCAGAATATACTATATACTATTTGATTTTGCATTCCAAAGAATTCTATTATCAAATAATTAAAAAAAAGGAAAAAAAGAAAAAGAAAAGTGGGGAAGGGCAATAATAATTCTTCTAATAATAAATGAGATGAAAGTGAAAGCAAAGCATGTTATATACTTTTATTATATATATATATATGTATGTACATATATACTGTTATTTATATCTCTGTCTCTGTAACAAAGTTAGATCTGTTAAGTAGCAGTGATGATAAGCCACCAAAACACTACACTCCAAATTAAATTCCCCTCCACACTTCTACTTCTTCTTTTTTTTCGTTAAATCTTTTTTTTTAGTTGAATCTTTAAATCAAAATTCAGATTAATATATCTCACAAATACTTGTAATTAGTACCAGAGTAATATATGAGAATATATACATGTCTAGCATAAACTGAATTGTAATCAATTTTCAGTAAGCATATATATATATATATATATCATCACTTAGCTAATAGTTATTAATTAGTTGTATTGAGTAAATGATAATTACATAAATCGCCTAGGGTTGATCAATATATATATATATATATGTTGTTATAGAAGAAAGCAAATAATTGAAGTTGAATCAATGAGTAGAAGCATATAATAAATATGATTGAGTAATGGTTAAAGAGAGTATGTAAATTAGGATGGTTTATTTATGTATTTAAATATAAAATAGGTACTCCCATTTTATTCACGCTGAAAGTCTGTCTCGTCGTATATATACTATATACTTATTTATAAAGTAGTATTAACTATATAGAAAATCCCAAGTAGTAGTATTAAGGGAAATGAAATTATGTAGAAAAATACACATATATTAATACGAGTATATATATAGGGGTCGTAACGAATAATTAATGAGGAAAAATAAAGAAAAGAAAAGAAGAAAAAGACACAGGGCTCGAGAAGAGACAAGACTCTCTATTTTTCTACCCTTTTTCTGCTTACTCTCTCTCTCTCTTTTCTAATTTTATTTTAAATATCAATTATTACAAAATTATTATTTATATTTCTTTCTCTTCTCTCTCGAATCTAATTTCAATAGTTAGCGAGGTAGAACCGACCTGTTCAACTTAAGAAAATATGAAATTTACCAACAACTTATCGACTATTTTAAAGTATTTAATTATGTTATGAGTTATATTTTATACTATACAATAGTATACATTACCTGCTAATACATATATAGAGTATAATTTATTAATATATACACACGCGTATGTTTAAATTTAATAGTAGTATATCAAATTTTGATTAATTAAAAAAGCAAGAAGCGTACGGAAGGAAGGCTTAGGGCGGCGACGCGCTGCTTTTTTACTTTTAGCCTCTCTGTCTTCTTTTTCAACTATTTACTTTTTTTCGTGAAATTTAATCTAACTAACACGAAATGTCTTATTTACCCTCCTCTCCATTAGTCAACTCTCTCCCCCTTTTTGGAAATCCCTTAAATGCCCCCTCCTTATTTTATTGAAATGTCTAATTTACCTATCTTTGTTAGTAAATGGTATATACTAATACTTTTTTGCTAAATTCTCTTTGTTAGTATTTTCTATTACACTTAAGACTCAGGTAATTCAAATATATAATAGTAATAAATTAATAGTAACGATAAAATAACTAAGTGCATCTCCAACGTGGAGTTTTAATGGGGGTTCTAGATATTAAATGATATTAAAATTAATTAAAAACAAAATATAATTATAAACTCGCCTCTTAGATAAGAGATTTTAGAACCCATTAAACCGTCTACGTCATCTCTTTTAGGCAACAAAATTTCTATTTTTTTTCTTTTTAATTTTTATTATAAAATTAAAGTACAATCATTAATACTAAAACTTCAAATGAGGTTGGGACGGATGGAGCTGCTCTAAGATACATGGTGCTCTGCTCACGGCAGGCACGGGCGTAAAGATGTGGTGGTCTCTATATAATACAAGTAGTATACAACATAAATTAATTAATACTAATAAATACAGAAGATAATGCAATACATTTTACATAGGGCACGTCACTAGAATCGTACGTTTGTCTCTACAACACAGTAGTGTGTTTAAGTGCATTTATTTATTCATTATTTATAAAATATGTGTAATATCATACTATAAGTAATTAATAATCTTGTTTCCTCGGAAACATAGACAAAAAAATACATCTGCTTTCCATCCACAAAAACTGTAGACATTCTTAATTATTATACTAGTAATTTTAAGCCACGACTTACAATTAAATAGATAAATATAAGATCATGGGCTAAGATATAAACTAGAGAACCATAACAATTAAATTGATTTAATACTTAATTAAGTCACTTTCAAATGGTACGTTCTCTGTTTGGTAAAGATCTTCAAAAGTTTGTCACAAAATTTGACCAAATGATAAATCATGACTTAAGACGTAATCTTTTTTTTTTATTATAGAATACACTATAATAAGTTATAGCTCGAATTACAAGCAATGCTAATCTAAAACATAACTTTTATATTTTTCTAAGTGAGTGTCAGGGCTGATACAATCATACGATTATTCTAGCATATATATATATATACACATGTATATATGAATTTTTAGCATAAAATAATTTTGTCGGTCTAGATCATGATTAGAAGGTTAAATAGGTCTATAATTATAGAGATTTTTAGAGTAATAATAAGAAAAATTTAAAATTTGAGAAGAGTAATTAGGAGTTATTTAAAATGGGGTTTAAGGATAATTAGCAATTTTAATAAGAATAAAAAGAAGCAGCGGGTTTCGCGGTTGAAAAGACAAGGAAGGGATACAATATCCAGTAAGTGTCCACGTGTCAATATATAAACCGTTGGATGATGAAGTGAAAGACATCAACGAACAGGAGTGTTGTGGCGAGTGTGATAGAGACAAGTGTTGTTTCTCCGAAGAAAAAGAAAAAGAAAAAGAAATAATGCAAATCTGGAAAAACAGACAAACTTAGAGATGAGAGAGGAGGAGACAGAGAATTAAATAAGAGTAAGAGTAGCAGAGGAGAGAGAGAGAGAGAGAGAGAAGTGTATTAAGGGTTCATGGCGGCGTTGCAGAGCGCGAGAAAGGGAAAGGGAAAGAGAAAGGCGATGCGATGATCATCAAAACTCTCTTCTCATAAGTCATACCTCTCTCTCTCTCTCTCTCTCTTCTTCTTAAATTCGTACCGACAATTTGTCTTTCATAGACAACCAAAAGTTACTCACTTTCAATACAAACCCACAGAATGAATTCTCCCCTAATCACCTAAACCCTACAAATCAAATTTAAAAAAAAATTAAATTTTTCTCTTCTTTCTTCTCACTTTCAGAACCCCTAGACCAAGAAATTAGATAGGAAAATTAACTTTTTAGAGAGGAGAAAGATAGCATCTTTCTTGATTTTTTTGGGGGTAGGGTGGGCTATTGGTATGGCTGGTGGTTGTAGCGGTGAATGGCGGGGTTTTTCTCGCTAGGAGGCGGCGGCGGAGGAGGAGGAGGCGGAGGGAATAGCCAAGACCAGCAACGAACCAACACTACTAACCCTCCTCCGCCTGTATCAGAAGCTTGGCTTTGGTATAGAAACCCTAACCCTAACCCTCCATCTTCCTCAAACGTTGCAATAGACAAAGGAACCCTTGAGCTATGGCAACAACACCACAATCAGCAAGAAATCATTTTCCAGCAACAACAACAAAGGTTGGATCTTTACTCCTCCGCCGCCGGTTTAGGCGTCGGACCAAGCAACCGAAACCAATTCGATATATCAGCCGGTGGGGAAACCTCCACAGGCGGTGGTGTTAGAGCTTCAGGATTGATGATGATGAGGAGCAACAGCAGTAGTGTAGGCGGTGTGAGCTGCCAGGACTGTGGGAACCAAGCTAAGAAAGACTGCGCTCACATGAGGTGTCGAACTTGTTGTAAAAGCCGAGGCTTTCAGTGTCCTACTCACGTCAGAAGTACTTGGGTTCCTGCAGCCAAACGCCGCGAGAGACAGCTGCAATTAGCTACCATTCACCACCCACAAACGCAAACGCAAACGGAAACGCGTAGTGAGAATGTCCCTAAACGTCAGCGAGAGAATTTACCTCCAACCTCATCATCTCTTGTCTGCACTCGCATACCTTCTAATAATAACACTTCAGGTATATGTATTTCTAAGCCTTTAATTCTTCCAATGGGAGAAACCCTAATTTTGTCTTTTTAAAAAAAAAAGTTTTGATTTTTTTGATCTTTTGACAAAAAAGGTTACTGTTTTCAAGTAAACATGACTGTTAGATTGACAGGAAGTTGAGAAGTCTGTGTTTTCTTTTGTAACAATAATAAGGAAAGTGTTGAAATTTAATATCCCATTTCTTAATTCTATGTAATTTATAAAAATGATTCGTTTTTGTTTTTGGTATTAGGGTTAGCGATTGGGAATTTTCCGGCGGAGGTGAGCTCACCAGCAGTGTTTAGATGTGTACGAGTGAGCTCAGTGGAAGATGGGGAAGACGAGTATGCTTACCAGACAGCTGTCAACATCGGTGGTCACATCTTCAAGGGAATTCTCTACGACCATGGCCCTGGAACTAGCAGCGCCGGAGGAGGAGGAGGAGGAAGTCATCAGCGGAATTTGATAACAGCTGCTACTTCTTCGGGACCGTACAATGATCAAGCTGTTGCTCTCTATCCAACTCCGATCAACAGTTTCATCGCCGGTACACAATTCTTTCCCAATCCAAGATCATAAGATCATAACGTAGAATAGAAGTAGGGTTCTTGATTTAAACATTGGAGTGAGGAAAGCGGGTCTGTTTTATTTAGTTTCGTGACATTCTTAGGGTTTACAAATGAAGGAAAATTGAATTGAAATATAATAAATGATATTGTGATGGGATAATGTATTAACTTATATATGTTTCTTGTTTGTGTGACACGTAACCTTAGAATCCGGAGATCATGTTTTTAACCACTATATATATCATCTGATATTGTCGTTTATTTTTTTATTTTTGTGAATTAACAAAAAGAATTTCGATATAAATTCATCACCTTCTGTACTACGTATATATTATATATATATGTGTGTGTATTGTATAGTCCAGTTTATTTATAGATAAAATATTAATGAAAGTATGGGTTGAGTAGTGAGTATGGCGCTTCCTTGTATGGTGTGTGTCCATTCCATTCCATGCATTTAATGATGTATGTTTATGTAGTTCAATTTAATATAATAATTAATATTAACATGTGATAGAATCAGAGAAGATGAGTGTGAATATATAACATATATTTATGTAACCAAAAGCGACATGTGTATATATGATGTGACATGAAGGGTGCATTCTACTATTTCATCCCCAATTTCGCCATTTAATCGCATAACGATATCATTTACGAGCATGTTTTTTTATGTTTTAGAAGTCTTCTTCGTTAATGTGGTGTGGTGACCAATATAAAACGAATTAATTACAAGAATGCGAGTATAATATATGATCCTACGGGCATTGTATATATATAAATATAATATTATAGATGTCTCTTTAATTTAGAAGTTTCTAGAAAGACAGGAAGATATAAATATTGGGACAATTAAGGTAAAGAAAGAAATGAAAAAAATGGTCCGAGTCCCACATTTATTAATTCGAATCTTCAGGTTACTATTTCGTCTAAAAGACAACAAAAATAGTATAATAAAGATTATTAATATTATATGGTGCATTAATGAGAATAAGCAAATATGCAGTGTAGTGATACATAGTATATAGTTTGAAAATAGAGAGGAAGAATTGAAATAGAAGAGATGAGTAAAAAAAGAGAGAAAGGAGGCGAGTGATTTGGATCTTTGATTCAGTCTTGTCTCTTCACAGCCTCTCTCTCTTTTTCTCTTCCTTTGTCTTTCAAACTTAAAAACTCCTTTTTCATTTCTTTGGATTATTAATTGAAAGTAAATAAGAAAAAAGAAATAATTAATATTAAAAAAAAAGAAGATGGCGTTTGGGAGAGGACGTGGCAACAAGCGCAGTTCTTCAACGTCGAGCATTACAATGTTTGTGTTTGTGAGTGTATGTGTGATTGGTGTTTGGATGCTTTCTTCCAATTCCTTCATTCCTTCGCGTCATGTCTCAAGAGCTTCTACGACTCATCATGCTAATGCTAATGCTAATGCTAATGCTAAGCTTCCTCATCACTCCATCAAATCTCACCATCTCTCTAACCACAAGATCACTTCCTCCCTGCCTGGAGACGACGATGATGATGATGACACTTCCAAACTCACTCACTTGTCTCACGAAACTACAATATCGCAGGCACAAGAAGCACAAGAGGCACAAGCCATACAAGAGATACAAGAGACACAAGAGAGACAAGAGACACAAGAAGAGACACAAGACACACAAGAGACACAAGAGATACAAGAGACACGAGAAGAGACACAAAATATTGAGCAGAAACAAGAGGTTAAGGAGTATGAGAAAGAGCAAAAGGAACAAAGGTACGAGGATGCTGAAACTCAATCTAAAGTAGCAACACAAGACCAAGATCATGGAACAGGTAAAGACTCACAGGACATCACATTCACAGATGCCACAAAAGAAGAACAGAACATTGAACATGGCTTTATCAAAGATGTGGGACAAAGTGGGGAATTAGACAACTCTAAGAATGAACAGAAACAAGAGGATGATAACAGCTCTGCAAATCAAGAAAGCGGTCGTCAAGAGGAAGATAACATAGCGAGGGATGAAACCAGGCAGCAACAGGAGGAGGAGAAGAACACAGCCACTGAAGAAGGCGGAAGGGAACAGAGCACAACAGAAGATAATGAAACTGGAAGCAAAGAGGAACAAATTATTACGACAGAAGATAATGAAACTCTAAGCAAAGAGGAACAAATTACAGCAGATGATACTGAAACTGGAAACAAAGAGGAACAAATTACAGCAGAGGGTAATGAAACTGCAAATAAAGAGGAACAAAGCACAACAGAAGACAATGAAACTATAAACAAAGAAGAACAAAGCCCAACAGAAAATAATGAAAGTGTAAACAAAGAGGAACAAAGCACAACAGAAGATAATGAAAGTGGAAACAAAGAGGAACAAAACTCAGCAAGTGAGCAACAAGAAGTGGTACAAGATGAGAATAGAAAAGAAGCTGGACTTGGTTCAGGAATACCTAAAGAATCAGCCGAATCACAAAAGTCATGGAAGAGTCAGGCAACAGAATCTAACTTGGAGAAACAAAGACAAACAGCAGAATCAAACAACGCAGAGAGTATGATGGGTGGGAAGACATGGGTGTTGTGCAATGCAACCACAGGTGCTGATTATATACCATGTTTAGACAATGAAGAAGCTATAAAGAAGCTCAGAAGTAGAAGACATTTTGAGCACAGAGAAAGGCATTGCCCTGAAGATCCACCAACATGCCTTGTCCCACTCCCACAAGGTTATAAGGAGTCCATCAAGTGGCCAGAAAGCAGAGATAAGGTAAAAGATTCTACATAAGAGTCTAAACTGAATTTGGATAATGAAATATTGACTTACATATGTGGCTTAGTAGATATGGTACCACAATGTACCACACACATTGCTTGCGGAGGTGAAAGGACATCAGAATTGGGTGAAGGTCACAGGCGAGTTCTTAACATTTCCAGGCGGTGGAACACAGTTTATCCATGGAGCTCTCCATTACATTGATTTTCTTCAGAAGGTGAACTCATTTCTTGATTTCACGGTACAAACGCATGATCTAATGCTTGTTTTATTTTGTAATGTCAGTCTCTGAAACAAATAAGATGGGGTAAGCATACTCGAGTTTTATTGGATGTTGGATGTGGAGTGGCGAGTTTTGGAGGTTTTCTGTTTGAAAGAGATGTATTAGCAATGTCTTTTGCACCAAAAGATGAGCATGTAGCTCAAGTTCAGTTTGCACTTGAAAGAAAGATTCCAGCTATCTCTGCAGTGATGGGGTCTCAGAGACTGCCATATCCCAGCAGAGTATTTGACCTTATCCACTGCGCACGTTGCAGAGTCCCATGGCACAATGAAGGCGGTTTGCTTCTTCTAGAATTGAACCGAGTGCTTAGGCCAGGAGGCTACTTTGTTTGGTCAGCAACACCAGTTTACCAGAAGCTTGAAGAAGATGTTGAAATCTGGAGAGGTAAGTAAGGTCTTAATATTACAATCAACTTTGAACTTCCTTATGTTGCATTGAAACCTGAAAAAAACAAGAGCTGATGAGTTTATATATGTAGCTATGTCGTCGTTGACAAAGTCCATGTGCTGGGAACTTGTAACAATCAATAAGGATAGACTGAATGGTGTTGGTGCTGCTATCTACCGGAAACCAACTACAAATGAATGCTATGAGAAACGAAAGGAGAATGAACCGCCAATGTGTCAAAACGATGATGATGCTAATGCAGCTTGGTATGATTGTTTGAAAATTGATGTTAAGCTTTTTTTTAAAGGTTTTCATGAAAAGTGATGAAGTGAATGGTTGGCTGCAAATTTCAGGTATGTTCCTTTAAGGGCATGTATGCATAAAGTGCCAACGAATCTGGTGGAAAGAGGTAGCAAATGGCCAGTGGAGTGGCCAAAACGGCTTCAAACGCCTCCTTACTGGCTAAATAGCTCTCAAATGGGGATCTATGGGAAACCAGCTCCTCGAGATTTCACTACAGATTATGAACATTGGAAACAAGTTGTTAGCAAAGTATACATGAATGAGATTGGAATTAGCTGGTCTAATGTCAGGAATGTAATGGATATGAGAGCTGTTTATGGCGGGTAAGAATCTACACCAAACTTAAACAGATCAAACAGATTCTTCTCAAATTAAAAAGGATTAAAACTTTGTTGAAATGCAGATTTGCAGCAGCTTTGAAAGATTTGCAGGTATGGGTGATGAATGTAGTGAACGTAAACTCACCTGATACATTACCAATAATCTTCGAGAGAGGGTTGTTTGGGATTTACCATGATTGGTGTGAATCTTTTAGCACATACCCTCGAAGTTATGATCTCTTACACGCAGATCATCTTTTCTCTAAGTTGAAAGCAAGGTAATCTTTTCTCTTTAATGGCATCTTCATCATAAAAACGTCTAGTTTCTTACTCTTTTGTTTGCATTTTGAAAAGGTGCAATCTTGTTCCAGTAATGGCGGAAGTGGATAGAATCGTACGACCAGGAGGTAAGTTTATAGTTCGAGATGAGTCGAATGTGATAAGAGAAGTGGAGAATATGTTGAAATCAATGCATTGGGATGTTCACTTAACCTTCTCCAAGAACCAAGAAGGCCTCTTAAGTGCTCAGAAAGGATTCTGGAGACCAGACTCTGCAAGAATTGAACAGCAAATGTCCAATGAAATGAAATAGTGTTAGTCTCTCTATACACTGATTTGTAACATGTGTATCGTTTTACTGTTGTTATCAACATAATTTGAATTTATTTACAAACAAATCATATAACATCGTTGTATTTCATATATGTTAAATTTGCACATCTCCTACTTTGTGAAATGTCATTTAAAGGAAAAATAACATTACATTAACACACGCACAAAGGCAGACCAAGATTTCATCCCGGAATAAAAAACAAAGATGAGTTTGGTCAGAAAAAAGGCACCGTCCGATTTGAGCCTAAGTCACATGATGATGCGGAGGACAGCAAGACCAACGGCTGAGATGGAGACAAGTGTACCGATAGAGTACTTGATCACCTCGTACTTGGCTGCTTCTAACTGAGCTCTCAACGTGTGAATCTCCTGAGGGATTAGAAACAGAATTGTAATCAGAAACAAAAGAAGAAGAAGACTTTAATCCTTTTACTGAATCAAGAACAGATGCAAGAGGAGATGAGAAAGGTACTCACTCGGTCGAGTTTGTTTGTAAGGTTAGAGGTCTCTGCGTTTTGATTTGTGAGCTCATCTCTTATCCTCCTGCACCATCATCTTACCATATTACAACCAATTTTCAATATAAACTGGGTACCGAAACAAAGAATGTAGCTGAAATGTGACTCTCCCTAACCCCTTTTCAAGATTCAAGTCCAATCGTTGTCCTGCAGTGACTTTGTCGATCTCGTGTCTGAAATGTAATTAATTCTATAAGTTACTGCACTAGTATATAGTGAACCAAACCTCATAGGTTCCTAGAGAGCTGACCTTATATCCGTGCGGATTCTCTCTATGTCATTATGGAGTTTCTCATTCTCGTGTTGCAGCAAAGAGAAATGATGATCCTACATAACGTCCCAACAATCAATGGCTAGAGACAAGGTAGAAAAAAGGAAGCAATTCGGTCGTATGGTTAAAGAGCGTGGTGCAGCAATTGTTTCCAAGCATTTGATGCGTAAGCTCCACAAGAATGTCTAGTACTAGATTAGAGCAAGGTACTGTTCTACACTGGCAAAAGAACTTACGAGTGAGCTGTTAATTTCACTTTTGAACTTGGATAAGTTGGCTTCTTGTGTCATTTCAGCCTGCCAGAATCACGAATTGGGTCTTAGTCTTTGGAATTGATAAAGCAAGAGAGCCTTGTCATAGATTACACACAATAGCAACTCACCTTTTGCATCTCTCCCTTGGAGACAACCAACTGGGAAACAACTCCTAAGCTATCATTGAGAACTTCTGTTATAGCACCGGTTATTGCCTCTGCTTGCTTTGAAGGCAGACCTTGTGCTTCTAAGCTCCTAACCTGGAGAATACATACCAAGTCTCCTTTGAATTATACTCAAAGATAATATCTAAACATAACGATCAATGAGACATGCACATCCTCGCCGAATCTTACACAGAACAAATAGTGAAGAATCGTAGAAAGAGAGCAGTACTTGACCAATTTGCATTCCAATTGACAAATAGAGAAAACAAGTTCTAATAGCAGCGAGGCCCAAGCGTTTGTGTTTTACGGATTCTATTGTGAGGGACTTGAACAAAACTGTTAACCACATTGATTCATTTCAAAACTAAATGCATTCTACTATATCATCCATTGCATTTCTTATTCAAGCAATGAGAAAAATGCATATAGAGAAAAAAGAGAAGAGTAATTACCAAGGCGAGTGTATCTACGAGAAACAAGCGTTTCCCATTGGTTTTGATAAGTTGAGATATGAATCTTGCTTGGGATTGTCTATAATGGCAATATGAGAGTAGAGACGAAGACGAACATTGATGATCTAGAAGAGTCCTGTCAAATGTGGGGTTTGGAGCAGCGATTGACCTGAGAGGGGACAGGTTTGCACCTGAACTCAATCCAAGTCGTGCCACCCGGAAATAATTTGCGTAAGCGGCCATCAAAGGATGTCCAGAGAAAGAAAAGAAAAAGTTGCCAAATTTGAATCAACCCAAAACTTGAATTGAAAAGAAAAGTGGAAGAAGCCTCTATTCACAATCGGATCTGGGAAGCCGGAAAGCAAAGACGTAACGAGGAGTTGTTACCCAAGATCTCGGAAGTAATCATGCAATTCAAGAATGGTGAAAAGAAGAGATTGAAAATGGAATTACTTCTTATGAAGTCATGGATGGTCTCCCCATGGAATTCGCTTAGACGTCTCCGCACCATCAACGACAAAACAGACCAATGAAGGACGATAATAGAGATTTGAGAGAAAGCGTAAGCCGTTGTCTTTCCAATTTCTTTATTCATTTATAATAGGGAAATAAAATGGGCACGTTTCCCAAGTCGCTTTTCAATCTCTTTTTTTTTCTCAAACTCATCTATCAATAATGTAAATATTTCAATACATAACAAAAGTCTATCTCAAGAGAATTTTCATTTGGTTACAAATTTTACCCAATGAACCAAAAATTGAAGAATGTAGTAGATACAGTAACATGGACTGCCTAGGTAGGTAGATGATGATATCAATACAATCATTTTTCTTTTACTACTTTCTTATTCTGAGAATTCAAGGAGAGGATCTAAACAAAACCAACCATGAAGAGTTGATAAGAAGATTCATATCATCCTGTTGTTGTTATCTGTGCTTTTCTTTTAGTTTGTTTTTATGTCTTTGCTTCCACCTTTGACGTAAACAAAACAAAAAAAAAGACATTGTTCATTTTGGCCTCTTTCGAAATGGATCCAAGGCATCGTCCACCGTCTCTTTCATATAGTTACCCACTCTCTTCATGTTCTTCATCACTCCTGATGCTACCAGGTTTGCATTCCTTGTAAATCTGATACATTGCAACGCAAACAGATATTCAAATGTTATAAACATGCGGAGTCTATGAGTTTTGTTAGGGTAGATAAGGCCTCACACAAAACGAGACATCTTTAGCTTTTGGTTGCTCTACTACTAAAACTGATTGGCATGACTAACTACTGCAAATCCAAGAATATCTGGTAACATATCCTATATTTAACTTTGTGAATCACATCCTTTTATTTGTAGGCATGCAATCAATTAATTATGCAGTCAAGGTAATGCATATTACGCTACAACAACAAGTACAACTTTAGTAGTTTGATAGTCACCAACTTTAGAAAAAAGGTCTTTGCTTACCTGGTTAGGAAGCCGTTCGCTTGGCCTGTAGCAGTGGCAGTGTTAGTAGCCGGAGTTGGTCGATGATTCTGGCGCTGAGGCAACTCTCGAGAATCTAGAGTATCAGAAAAAAATGATTGGCTTAGGCAGGAAGTTTCAGCGTTATAAGCTGGTCAATGAGAGATGATAAAGTGTACCATCTCTACTTTGAATGCGAGGAGGAACAGATGAAGGGTTGCCAGAAGGTACTCTTCTATCTGCAAGTATCTGCGTGAAAGAAAACAAGGATTCCAAACAGTATTAAGTACACCATATTCCTCTTTTCTGAAAATTATTAACATATATAATGCGTATACATATACCAACAGAAACAAGCTGAAATGAGGCCATCTAGATTGACCAGATTGCATTAAGGGGGTGAAATGTCAACACACAATAGTCAAATGGCAGCCAGCAGATAACATACATAAATTTTTGCGGATTGAAATGTCAGCACTCAGCAACAATTAGATGTAAATTCCACATAAATGACTGTATGTATGCACCATGTGTTAAAGCGTAACTTCTAGAAAAATGCAACAAATTTCAAGCTAAGTGATGAGTATCAAACCTCAAAGCCGACACAAACAGGAAGTTGGGTCTTCGAATGTTGCTTCATGGCAGATGAATCTTTTTCAGTCATGTAGACGGAATAGCCCAGACATCCATAGTAAAAATCTGCTAGTGTTCGACCTTCTTTAGAAGCTTCAGCTTCAGACTGTCCAACAACGTAATCAGGAACTGTAAAGTTCACGAATGTCATTAGTGTATGTAGAAAGTAGAAACCATCGAAGTAACATGACATATACAGCCCGAGCAAACAGAACTTCAAAAGAGTTATAAGTTCTTGAGCAATTCTTGTATTACAGATAATAAACAAAGGCGCATCTCTCGCCAGTTTACCCAGCGAGTGAGACAAAGATCCAGGGTGCGTTCTGAGATCATTTCTGAATTAGAATCTACTATCAGATGGCCACATCTCTCAACCGTTTATGCCATTTAGTCGAAGTTTCAATGGTAGATATGTTTTCCTGGCCTGGCAATAGCTAGGTTCTAGATAGAAGAAAGAGTAACATGATGGATTCAGGAGCCCCAGAAAAACAGATTTAAGGCCAAAAGTAGCTGGGGAAAAGAGCTAAAGGGAAAACCTAATCTGGAAAAGTCGACAAAAGCAGCGATCCAACCAGGAAATGGAACTTCCGCCAATAAAGGATTCTCAAGAAGCAGAAAGAAAAGAGCGAAGGAAAGTGGAATACCTTGGCGGAGAGTACGAGGGACGCCAAGACAACGAGGATTGCGAGTCTTGGATTTGAGAGTGGAGGAGTAATATAGATAGCCTTTACACGATCTTCCTTTCTCTAGAGATCCTCTCCCTTGTTGCTGCTCTGATTTCCCTTCCACTACCGTCGTCTTCTCTTCTCCGTTCGAGCCTTCATTCATTGCGACCTTTTCTTTATCTTCGAGTGTCCCTCTCTCTCTCTCTATCTTTTGCTCATCTCCAGGCTCTCGACCGATCTGCTCCCGGGTACTCTTTTACGGCGGTGCCCTCCACATCTCCTTCTTCCCATTTCTCTTTTTATGTTCCAATGATATTTCCGTGTTCTATTAACCGTTAGCCAACAAACTAGTTGGGTCAAGCCCAATAAATAAAATGCAAATCGAATGGGCCTTATGAGCCCAATAAAATACATAAGACAAAGATAAAAGTAGTATCCATAATAATATTGTTAATTTACTTAGACGTAAGGCTGAATCAGCCGAACATCTTTTTGGTAACACAACTCTATTTTACAAAAGGGATGTTCGAGAGGAGCTCGTCTTGAACGGGTTAGATATGAAATAAATGCGGGTGCAATAGCAAATCAGGGGTGCCAAAAACTACAAGACGCACCCTTTTTGCAGTATCCACTCTCATAAAATTTACAGATCTTTAGCCCTTTGGGCGGATGAGCTGCGTACGATCCTGATCCTGATCCTGATCCATTATCATACCCGTGGTTGTTGCTGTATGGCCATTGCCGATTATTTTGACTGCTGTAGCTACTGTTATGGCTGTGACTACCATTGTTCCACCATGGCCGCTCTCTCTGTCCACTAGATCTTTCGCTACTTCCATATCTCTTCTGCTGTCCTCCCCGTGGGCTGCGCTCAGCATTTCCACGAGCTGAGTCATAAGATGATCTTGGACTCGGTTCTGAAGCAACTGCAGGCACAGACTTGGAAAATCTTTCGACTGGTCCAGCTTCAACTGTGGTTTCTGATCCCAGTCTAAGAGCCGTTGTTGTTAGAGTCAGGTCATGACTTACTGAAGCTGGTGGTGCGAAAAGCAAGAGCTCTGGACCTGCTGTTCCGCATTGGCTGAAGGGCATATCCTTTGCTTCTGTGTCCAGTGAGATTTTCTCAGTAGAGAGATCGTCAAGAATGCTCGCCTGAGAGTGAGACAAATCTATCCTACATGTTTCAGGTGTGAGGGACATACGAGCCACAGGATGAAAGAAGTCTTTCTCTGGGCCTTTTGTCAAGTCATCGTCGTCATCACAGTGAAATGTTGAAGTAGGTGAGGAGGGCAAACCGTTCTGCTCCATTGCTTCAACTTCGGCTAATAGATCTGAAACTGATTCATCACATTCGTCAGGGTCGGCCACAATGGTCGGCCACGCAGATGAATGAGCTACTTGGGTGTTGTCTGAAGTCTCAGTAGCTGTGGCGTGATGGCTGTTGTTTGAAGCCTGAGTAGCTATGGCATGATCAGAAGCCAACTCGACTTGTTTTACAGACGGTGCAGCTAAAACAGCAGCATCCTGCTGAGTTACCTGAGGAAGCTGTAGTCCTGTGGCCACAATACTTGACGCGGTTGTAGCAGCATCCGCAGTAGTGGTGGTGGTGGTGCTCCATGTGACACCAGATGGTCCTTTAACCAGAACACATGAAGACAAAGACTGGATAGTCTCCGCTGCTTGAGCTTCCAAGTCTTCGGGGCTCGACTTAGGTATAGGACTGGGGAAATCAAGGAAATGACTATCTTGATTCAGGTTGGGTGCATGAACGGAACCATTTATGGAAACAGAACCACCATTTGTTTTACTCTCCGCAGTCTCAACGGTTCTATTGTTACCATCTGCCCGCACTAGATCAGATTGCTCAATTCCTGGAGTTTCTCTAACCTCATGTCTGACGAGTTCTGGAACAACAGACATTGGCGCTGGACAACTAACGTGAGGCTGATGATGAAGAGAATTAAAATCCTCAACTTTTCCAGAGCCAGATACAAGAGCCACAACTTGTCCCTCTTTTGGATCGTTAACAAGTGCACTGATGGAAAACGATGAAGAGGAGGTTGCACTGGTGTTTTCTGCTCTAGGATTCTTCTGAAGACAGTTCATATCCACGTCAGTGCACCCAGGGTCGTGCGAAGACAGTTTTAGTTCCTGGGTAAGCATAGATGAACTTGGCAAAGCAGTTGCTTTATCAAACCGCCCAGCAAGAGCATCAATCAGAAGCACAGACTCGTCTTGCTTCTCATGCGCTCTCCATATCCTAAGATAAGGTGGAAAATGGCCACTCGATTTCCATCTACGGAGCTGCACCATAGAAAATGGGCCTTGGGTCTTCCCAGTTGGATCTAGATAATGCCATATTTCACTTTCCTCGTCAATTTTACCAGTTTCCTGCAGCACCCGCAAATTAAAATGAAGTGACACCAAAATAGAAAATCATGAGTGGTTATCATTGCCAACAAAGTAGAACGTATGGTCAAACCTGGAGATCTGATGAGTTGTGGACCCTGGAACAGCCATCTTTATCAGCTTGATATGTTGTGCTGGCATTTATGCTTCGCAAAACTGCTGTATCAAAACTTCTCTGTGCGCTATTGCCCAAGTTGTTCAAGGTACTTTTATTCTGCATACCCTTACTTTGTGCCTTTATGTGATTATCTGCAAATAAAGTATAGAGAAGAATGTAAACAGAATCCACCAATCAGGAATTTTCCAGAAGAGACCGAACAAGTAACTATTTCGTGCAAGACCTTGTTTCCTTGTATCCAACCCTGCATCTTCTGAAGATGCCTGACCCAGATCCATACTCGAATCTGTATGAACTTCTGGGGTTTCATGCACAAGCCGCTGGCATTCTTCAGGTGATTTTAGAAGCTCTAGCTTTTCAACACATTCCCTAAGCGTGAGAGATAGTTAAGAAACAGTTGACAGATCAAGACATGAAATTTCTACGCAATCAACGTCAAAGTCTACTTTCACAACAAAATGGGAAGACCTGATGTCGAAGTAGTATACTATGGTGCACCATAAACTGCACTATTCTTTGCGCTACGATTATGCATGGTCATCTCTAAAAGAAAGCATTTCATCAGTAACTCATTGGAAGATCCTAACATCCTATAGGACTAAAGATTTGGAAAATAATAAGCGTAACTACAGATATATCACAGGAATCTCAAAAGGATATTCCTTTCGATGACCCTTCTCACTGGCCCGATCGCGGAGAGAAGTGAGCTTTAATATCTCAGCTTCCAAAACCTGCATTGACAAAAAAAATCAATAGATAGCATAAAAGAGCACAGTAGGGAGCTTTGTTCCGGAGTATTTGCAATATCCATATAAATGATATCCGCTGTTTAAACTTTAAATGGTAGAAAACAATCCTACCTCATTTACTCTCATAGCTTGAAGTGCTTCTGCCTTCTTCAAGATCTCACCCTGACACCACAAAAATAAACATATGTTCCCCGCTTCAGGTAAAACATGCAATGACAGGACATAAGATATCCGGTGTACATTCTTACCACAGTCAAACGTTTATTGAGGCCACATTTTATGCTCTGGCGTAGCCGTTTGCACTCATCCTGAAAACCACAGTTTATGTACATTAAGATAAAAATGAGACATAGTTATTAGGGTTATCTTATTGATGGATGGGTTTTTATTCACAAGTACAGAAAGATACAGACATCAATGCTCACCTCTGTGACACTCTGGTCTGATAATTGATCAATTGAGATGACCTCTCTCTTGTCTAAATTCAGTATTTCAAGCATTACATCTGTAGTCTTTCCGCCAATTTGGTAAGATTCTGTTGCCTTGCATGTACCTGTAAAACAACCACAAAATCAGCTGAGATCTTGCTCCTAAACACTGAAGTACTAGTCTTTCCTGGAAAAAGCATTACTAGTATCATTGATCAGTTACCTACAACTTGAACAAGCCTGTGAATAGCCAGATTCTGACCGCTGCCAGATACCTTAATCCTCAAAATTGTGCCTACAACCTTATCATGAATTTTGTTGATATCATCATCAAGCAGAGTCTCTAAAAATTTACGTTTCATATAAATCAAGTTGATATTGTGAACATCAATGGCTGCATGTGCATCCAGATTTTCATTTTGTACTCTGCTGTCAGTTTTCTTACGCATCTTCCTCCTTCTCCCCCTTCCCGTTGGGTCATGATCAGAAATAGCATGAGTCGTTTCACCATTAAACGGTTTTGCATCTATTGAGTTCTCTTGAATAAGGAAATGTGACTCCAGAAGCTTTAACATTTCAAAGTGACCCACTCGCTGTTTCCCAAACAACTTCACAAGCATCAGGTCACAATTAACTTGAGATTTCTGATGAGGATCTCGAAGATTTTTTTTCGTGATATAATCAAGCAGAAGACCTTGCACGTCAAACTGAGGAAGAACGGATGTATCACCATTTTTCATGAACGCCACAAACTCTAGTAGTTCTTTTGTTGCCCAGTTTGTATCTCCAGGAAGCTTCTTTGGGATAATACTTGAAGTTTTGGCATCCAACTTGTTGGGTAAGGTGGGAGAAGCGCTGGTATTTCTCCGTTTGGCTCCATTTACTGCTACTTCTAAAGATGAATTATCTGAAGAATAAGCTCTGCCATAAGTATATTCAGGAATTTCATTTCGTGGTTCCACTTTAGGAGCAGTGTTAGAAACATCCTTCCAAGGATTATTTGCTTTAGTAAGCTCGTCAACAGTTAGAGACAGATCTTCCTTCAGGCAAAGCCAATATACTTTGAATAGATACTCCCAGCTGAGTTTGTCATCAAAATCCACCTTAGCCTGTACATGCAAGCCAAAAAACAAGGAAAACGTCTATGAGTGGCGCACATTACCTAATGAGTCAAATAGTACGGGTTCCAGGTGCACACCAACACCATATGAGAGTTTAAGCGAAAAACAAAACCCTTGGTTTGTAGGAAAGAACAAGCAAACAAAAGTGAATCTTAAGCACAACTCCAATCAATAAACTCTATTCCTTTTAAATTTATTGCGGCAGGCTGGGAAAAGATTTAATTGATCCGACCAAACATTGCGATTAAACATTTAATGAAATGTATAGATTCTGGTGGAGTGTCTTACAGCTTCATTATCGCCTTGAGCAATATTCTCGATCAACATTATAGGCTTAATGCAAGTGCCGCAAAGACCCATATTACCTCTCACAATCACATAGTCTGCATCTTTAATACACCGCCTGCAAACAGAAAAAGTACACGTATAGCACATATAACTGGAGGCCTTCTGGCATGCACCGCATATGTGCCAACCTGAAATGCATAAGCGAAACATCAGTTTTTGAAAGATGTTTACATCATCACTAAGATATTTGAAATGCCGGCATGTTAGGACAACGAGGCCTCAGATTACTATCATAGCAAAATCATGGACTACTACATACCACAGTTCCACTTAGCTGTCGTTCGAAAGAATGCCTCATCTCTTTTAATACAAGCTGGATGGTATGCCTTAGGGCAGTTCCTGAAGGGGCAAGACAAACCATCAAAGCATATTAATAACACGAATCTCAGTTCTAAAAGCTCCATAGATAGCACGGCCCCTTTGCTTGTTTAGCAATTAAGCAGCCTAGCCAATTACAATATCCATGGCGCGCATTAATATATGGAATCGGCGGCCCGACACAGAACATAGTTATTGAAGGACGAACAGATAGTCAGATACCATAAAAGTTCCAATGGGCAAACTAATTAAGCTCCTCTCTGTCCCACTAAACCTCTGCCCAAGGTTCGATTTTTTCTCTATACTTACTATATATATCTGAATTATAAGCTTACAGCTACCCACCGGCGATCACAGAGAACGAGGTCTCCTCCGTCGAAGCAAATAAAGCAGACATCCTCTTCCTTGTCATCCTTCCGCGTGGGCTGAGGTGGACGAGGCTGCGTCTGCGTCTTAGATTGTGCCCTGGGAGGCCGGCCCCTTTTTCGCTTAACGGGGGCAGCTTCATCTACAACTTTAACCTCCTGCTGAATAGGCACCTCCACCTGCCCAACCACCGTCGGAGCATCTCCAGAGAGCACAGGAGCTTGTGTTGCAGCGATCTCCTCACATTGATCAACTCTCATAAGATCGATCCCCCTGACCGAACTCTCTTGGCGAGGAGAGGAGGCAGGCAACTCCGGGTCGTCCTGCTGGAGCAGCTTATGCTGATTCTCCATAATTGATACAAAAATGGAAAGAAAATAGTTAAGAAGTTGGGCAGATCAAGGGGTAAAAGAGAAACCCTAATCTGAGGTTCTTTGGGGATTTTGACGATAATGATGATGATGGAGAGTATGGCATGGGGTGTGTTTGGGAAGAAGACTACTAGTGGGGGGATATAAATGAAAATCGACTTTTCTTTTCTTCTTTTTTTTTTTCATCTTCTTATTTTGGTTTTACTTCTTCCTATGCTTATATACATTTTAATTTCCTAAACTACTTATAATTTTTACGGCGTTAAGAAAAAAAAACTAATTATCATTTTTAGATTTCGAATTTATTTCGAAAATCTATGCACAGATTCTTCATGTTAAACACCTTTAATCACCAGGCTTACACTGGACACAAATTAAGAAACTATACCAAATTCTCATCAAAAACATGTTTTATTTTTCAAAATGTAATACTACATCTCTGAGAGATAATTAATCAACCAAAATAAATAATAAAACATTTACTCTTACTAACAATCTAACACCGTTGTTAGGGGTGTTAAATTGTCAACTTGGGTTTCGACCCGCATGTTACTCCTAAATGGTTAGGAATTCAACAAATTTATAAAAGAAAAATAATGATTTTACGGATTATTTTATGATAAATTTATTTAATTTTAAACATACAATATATTATGACAACTACTGCTGTATACTAAATAAAATTATTAACTGGTTAAAAAAAACTATTACTAAAAGTAGACCCAAAAAAGAATGTATTTTATCAATGAAATTAATTAATACATGTACATATATATTTTGAATAAATATGTCGAACCATATACATAAACTAATTTCCGGAAAAAAACAATTATAAAGGTTGAAAAAAAAACAATTTTGTTTATTATATATAACCTATTTTAGAACCAATAATCTATATGTTAATTTTTATATCAAATAAAAGAACTAGCTTATCAAATTAATAGGATATATATATATATATATAATGAATTCATGTGTGTTATATGATATATATACAATGTAAAAAATTGATATAGAAAATAGTTTTAGTAAGAGAATGAAAGAATAATATTTTTATAAATTTTATATACGGTTAAATGTTCAATAAGTGATCTACTTCTATTATATAAATAAACTAACATTTAATTTGTATAAATTACTAAATCTATATATAATAGCAAAATGAGTTTTAGGGATTGATGATGTCATCATTTTTAATCCAACGGTTGTGATTGGTTTACATAACATATGATAATGTCATCAATCTATATCAATGGTTGAGATTAAATTTGTATGGATGTCATTGATAACACATATACACACCTTTTCGTTTAGTAACCACTAGAATCAATGGTTAAGATTAATTTATTTAAATCTAATGGTCTAGATTAAAACTGAAAAGATACAAGTGGTTGATAACACATTTTCGTGTAATAACCACATATAATCAATGGTTAAGATTAATTTTCTTAAATCTAATGGTCTAGATTAAAATTGAAAAAATGCAAGTGGTTAATGACACCTTTTCGTTTAGTA
>KE151829.1:21105-67987 GCA_000411095.1 Aethionema arabicum | reverse complement strand
TTTTCGTTTAGTAACTACTTATAATCAGTGATTAGAATTAATTTACTTAAATCTAATGATCAAAATTAAAAGTGAAAAGATGTGAGTTATTACACCTTTTAATTAATGGTTGATATTTATTTGAATATTTAAATCTAAATCTGACACCTTTTCATTTAGTAACCATTCAATCAATGGTTGATATTGATTTATTGAAATCTAATGGCTTAGATTCATTATGTAGAGATGTGAGTTATATCACCTTTTCATTCCTATATATAATCAGAGTTTTGGTTTTTCAAGAAATTTCCAAATTTTTAATTTTCCAAGAAATCTCAAATTTCTGTTTTTCCAAGAAAATGTATTGGTTAATTTTTTCTTCTTCAAGAAACTTGTATTGGTTTATTCTACATATATAAAAGGTACATTGGTTCGCATATTTTTAATGTTTTAGTCATTTTATTAATCTTGCGTAGCCTATAATGGTGAAACTTTAGATTACATGAGTATTCTTGATCATACTGAAACTATTGTTTAAAATTTTTATATTTTATAAACACAAAAAAGTCTGCATAGAATTTATTGGTTTGTAACTACTTAAAATCAATGAGTAAGATTGATTTATTTAAATCTAATGGTTTATATTTAAACAAGAAATATGCAAGTTATTATAATACCTTTTGTTGTAAAGCTGTGAGTTATCACACATTTTCATTAATTTACTATATATATATATATATATATATTCAATATTTAGATTTTGTCTTTCAATTTTTTATTTATTCTCATACTCATTTTCTTTTATTTTGATTTTCTAGCAATCTTGTCATTAATCGTTTCTATAATATATATGTAACTGTTTTACCTTTTTTTAGAATAATTATATGCATTTTGGTATAACTTTGAATTATATGATTGTCTTTTGATTTTGTTGAAACTATTCTTTAGATTTTTGTATATAAATATAATTTTAATATTTGTAGAGAACAAATTTTATAGTTTTCGCGGCAGTAAATTCATTCTATAAAGACAACAAAAATCGACTAAAGAGAAGAGATTTAGTGACGATATCTCCGTAAATAGGACTGCGGTTCACTCATCTCCCCTAAAATTAATATCCGACTATGTTTGCAAATGTCAAACATAAATATAATATTTTATCTTTTATAAACTTTACGATTTAATAATTTTTACATTAATTATTTTATGTTAAAAATTTCAGTGTTATAATTATATATTTGATACACATAAAATAACTTATTATAAATGTACAAAATATATATATAATCTCAATTCTTCGTATTTTTATAAAAACTTAAACCCGCGCGGTAACACGCGGATACAATACCTAGTACAAATAATATGAGAATATACAATATCATTCTCATTTATTTTTTTACATCATGAGAATATACCCCAATATATTTGATAAAATCTTTGAAGATTAACTAATTTTAGCGGTTTAAAATATTTAAAACTCTAGCATAAGTCATTTCTTGTCAATTATATCAAGGGACTTTTTTAGTTGTGCCTGACTGCGTGGGAAAGGGAAACGAAGAAGAAAAAAGTAATCTCCTCCGTCTAAAGAAATCGTATCAATGAAGGATTACTCAAAGATCGGCGATAAACTGGTGATGCAGAGACCACGAAGACGATGCGAAGGCACCGCCATGGGTGCCACAGTGTTCGATCTCCGACCCGGCGTCGGCATCGGACCTTTCTCTATCGGTATGCGATTCTCTCAAATCAAATCTGTCCGCTGTTCCCCAATTTTCTCTTGTTTTATCTATAGTTTTAGAATTCGAGCAGCAATTTTCATCTAAGCGGCATCTGGTGGATTTGAAAGATGGCAATCGATTTGCGATCAGCGATTGCGTGTTGGTTTGAGGATGTTGCGATAGCACATCGTGATGAGTATTTGAAGTACGAGAATAAGCGGCGTAGTCGATAATTGCTTGGATCATGTTTAATAGTTGAAATCTGTGTATTAGTTGTTTTGTTTAGTTCATTAGCGCACTATTCAGCTCCGGATCAGTTGACCCATGATCATTTCTGGTGGTGTTTCAGGAATGCCAATTTTTGAAGCATTTGCTCAAATAGAGCAGCAACCTAACATTTACGATGTCGTTCATGTTAAATATTACGACGAGGTTTGTTCTGATAATACTCATCCACTGCTTTTATTTCATCCGTCTTATTTTTGTAATGGATTTTCTATGGTTTCTCTGCCTCGCAGGAGCCTCTGAAATTGGATATTGTTATTAGCTTTCCAGATCATGGATTTCATCTTCGATTTGATCCTTGGTCTCAGGTACTACTCTTTTCTTTGATGCTGCCATAGTTCGTGCATGAAATCAACCTCACTGCTTTACAGACTTTTGGTTTCGAGAGTGAAAAACTTTATTCCCATGTTATACCTGCAATTTCAGTATATTGCTTGTTACTAGTTTAAATTGGCATATACTTTTTTTCGTGGAATTCAGTTTAGTCTTTTTATTGGCTGTTAAAGATACTCCCTAGTTTAGTTGCTCTTCTTCCGATTTACTTGCAGAGGTTGCGCCTTATTGAGATTTATGATGTCAAGCGGCTTCAGATGCGCTATGCCACATCTTTGATTGGGTGAGTCAACTTCTTAAATATCTCGTGCGGCTGCTGCAGTTTGTTGCTGTAACAATTGCTTTTTTGCTTGTACTTCAGAGGTCCATCAACTTTGGCCACGTTTGTTGCTGTTTATGGAGTTTTTGGACCGACCTTTCCTGGGATTTATGACAAAGATAGAGGGATTTATTCGCTGTTCTACCCGGTAAGTAATAAAGAAAAACATGTTACACAGGTTGGTCCATAAGTGTTTTCCACTGCTCAACATTTTAACTGTGCAGGGGCTATCCTTCGAGTTTCCAATTCCTAGCCAGTACACGGACTGTTGCCATGATGGAGAAGGTATTCACATCTCCTACTGCAGAACACTTCTGTATTTTTTTTTCCTTATCTGATATCTGACTTCTGACATTTTATTTTCTCCTCTACAAAGCTGCACTACCATTAGAGTTTCCAGATGGCACTACACCAGTAACATGCCGGGTCTCTATATATGATAATTCAAGTGACAAAAAGGTTGGTGTCGGTAGATTGATGGATAGAGCATCTGTTCCCCCTTTATCTCCTGGCAGTCTGTATATGGAAGAGGTCCATGTCAAGGTTTGGCTGATATTTCATTTACTCTCATTCACTTTTTTGTTACCAATTTCTCATAGTCTAACTTAATTAGCAGTTAGCCACATCCTTATGACTGTTCACCTGACTCCATTAAAATATTTATGCAGCTTGGAAAGGAACTATATTTTACTGTTGGAGGTCAACATATGCCTTTTGGTGCATCCCCACAGGTAGAGTTTGTAGCTCGTTTTATTGTTTTCCTCATCTTTAGAACTCATCACTTCATTTTCTGTGCAGGATGTATGGACTGAATTAGGACGACCATGTGGGATCCACCCAAAGCAGGTGATTTACTCTTGTGTATCTCAGTGTGCTAGTTTTATATCACAGACAGATGCTCACATTAGCTTGAACTATCAGCCTGCGTTATCTATCACAGTTCAATGCCAATTTGGACATTAGAATTTCTGCTTCTTGAATATCCTTTAATTTACAGGTAGATCAAATGGTAATTCATTCTGCATCAGATCCCCGACCAAAAACAACTCTATGTGGTGATTACTTTTACAACTATTTTACTCGTGGTTTGGACATTCTGTTTGACGGTGAGGTAGGCAATTCGTCAAATAGAGATATATGTTCCTTTATATGCTTCCTTTATTCATGACTACCCTTTCCTGTAGAGTCATAAAGTGAAGAAGTTTGTTCTTCACACTAACTATCCTGGTCATGCTGATTTCAACTCATACATCAAGTGCAACTTCGTGATCTCTGGTATGCGATGCAAATAGCAGCTTGTGCCAGTTAGTTACACTCTCTTGAGATTTATCGTTAGCTTATGTTTCACTATAACTGCGCTGTGTTGTGCCTTTCAGTTGGAGAGGATGTGGCAGAAGCAAATAGAGGTGGAAACAGGATCACTCCAAGCACTAATTGGGAGCAGGTTAAGGTATTAATTTCAGACCGAAGCTTTACAAGCATATCAAAATATGATAGGGAGTTAATGTACGTAAGGCCTTGACCAAATATGCCACATAAAGCAAATTTGTTAAGGAGATATCATATAGATGACCTTTACCAATCCCAAAAATGATCAAATGTAGAAATTTGAGCATTGCTCAATGCTCACTCCCTAGTCCCTACAATATGACTGAGTTGAATCCGTAAATAGACAAAATCTGGTTTGGGCGTAGGAAATACTTGGGGAGTGTGGGCCAGCAGCTATTCAGACGCAGGGCTCAACAAGCAATCCTTTCGGGTCGACATATGTGTATGGCTATCAGAATATTGCTTTTGAGGTGAAGTATCTTTTATTCATTCCCCTCATTCAACAATTGTGATCCTTATATTTGCACATCTTTAAATTGGTTAACATTTGCAGGTGATGAAGAACGGTCATATAGCCACCATAACTCTCTTCCAGTCATGATGCCTTTACCCCTCAGGTATATATCTAAAGTGATAAATAGGAATCTCGGTCATTAGTATAAATCGACGAAAGAGAATGTTTCGGCCTCCCACCTTTATTTTTGTCTTACTCTGTGTTTTGTATCGTAAAGTTTATCTTTACGTGTTGAAGATTAATGTTTTTTTTGTTATATAGGGTAGCAATGCTTTTGTCGGAAGAATCCATCTTCGACCACATATTCCGTAATCTAACGTCAAGCTCAAACGTGCAACTATCGATATATAACTAGAAGTATCTAAATAAACCATTGTACAGAGTTGTACATTTGTGCAGTAAATATTAACAGTTATTTAATATTAAATCCGTTTTTCAGATTATATTACTCTATCTATTTACTAACTCTGCTATGGGTTGGTTGTCTTTGATCGGCTTTAAGTCTCTATTTTTAATTACTTTCTGGTCCCTTGCTTTTTAGATAATGTTTAATTAGTTTCATTTAGACTATCATTTTACTTTATTAAATATTTTATAATACAGCATTGAGTATATTTGTAATGAATAAAATTTACTAATCTAAGAATGATAAATCTGATATTATTCATAATAATGTATTTATAAAAAAATAATATATTGTTTTCATCAGGGCCGGCCCAGAGAGCAAGCCAAAGAAGCGATCGTTTAGGGCCTTCGATTTGAAGGGGTCTTTTTTCGTGAAAATTTATTATATACGTAGATCTTTTTTTATTCAGTATGGTTTGATTGAAGTTATCGCTTAAGACTTTTAATATGAAACATAAAAGATATTTTAAAAAAATTTCGCGCTACGCGCTAAATGAAATTCTAGTATATAAAAACAGTTAATTTTCTAAAGCTTTTAGGAAATGAACATTTTTTTGTTAGAATTTATTATATACGTGGCTTTTTTTTTATTGAGTATGGTTTAATCAAATTTATCGTTTAGGACATTCTATATAAAACATAAAAGATATGAAAAAATAATTTCGCACGTAGCGAAATTAAATCCTAGTATATTAAAAGGGTCCATTTTCTAAAGCCGCGGGTCTTCGAAAACATTGGACCGGCACTATTTCCACGTTACCTAACTAGCCTATCCCAAATTCATTTATTTGCGTATGAATATGACTGAGCAATGAGCATTGTTATTTTTGAATACCCTCTAAAAATTTATTGCTACTTCTATGTGGGATGATTTATTAGGATTAAATTATGATTCGATTCAAAGGAAGGGGAATATTTAGAGCAATGCTTTCTTTAGCGCGCTATATATCATTATTAGCAAATTTCTAAAAGGCACCAATGACCAATGACCAATGAAGAAAACGAAAACGCTACACCTCCCCAATCCCGATTTTTGAAAGAGAGAGAGAAATAGGTCGTCCCCTAATCCTCTGGTTTCTTCCCCGATCTTCTTCTTCGGAACACCGTCGCTTCCGCCATTGTCTTCTATCTTCGTTTCGTCTCGATTATCTAATTTCCCTTACTTTTCCAGATTTCATAGACATTGCGAGTTACGCGGTGTCGCAGGCAAGTAATTTATTGGATGCCCGTAATTTCCCTTGTACATTTGTTTGCTTATCGACGAGTGTGGAAGGGATTAGTCTCCACGCATTTGTAGTCATAAATTCCAGTAGAACTACGTACGATGGCTGAATTTTGTAGTTTGGTTATAATTTTTTCGGACATTTCTTGATCTTAAGCTCCGGTACGAGTCCGTTAGTCGGTGAAAGGAAGTTCGGAATCCCTCCGAAGCCTTAGGTTTATGCTCCGGCAATTCATATCGTGCTATTGGAGGATTCGGTTTTTCTTTTCCTTTTTAATTTGGTGCAATTACGTTGTGTTCTCTAATTTTTAATATTATTTATTTGGATCTTACGACTAAATTTGTGTTGGATTTTTCTACGTCTGTTCTCGGAGACAGGTGTAAGCAGTGAAAGCTCTGTTTCCTCATTGCACATGGAGTTACCAAAGACTCTTTGCGCCAAATCGAACATTCTGCAGAAACGGCTGTGAGATTTTTACAAGATAATATTTTCAATTCTAAAAGAAGATCCATTCTTTCGATCCTTCCTCTATTCAAACCTCTCCAAAGGTAATTGATTGCTTTGTGAGTGATTTCTTTGACATTGTTGGGAATAAAATGCAAACGTAGGTTTAAAACCCTTAGGAACATGCAAGGAAGACTTTTGAGGGGTTGTTGCACAAAACACCAAAGTCTCTCCAAAACCTTGTTTCTTTCTGTTTTAAACTATTGACGATTAAGAATCTTATTGTTACTGAGTTTGCTTTGCATTCTCTGCAATGATTGAATCTTCCTCATACTTAATTCTCACATTCTCTCTCTCTCTTTCTATACATATATGACGTCGTTGCTGCTGTTGTCTTGATTTCTTCTGAAATAGGGGGGTTGGAAAGGAGGTAAGGGATGAAGATGACTACGGAAGAGGATCAGATGCACGCACCCAGCGGTAGAGAGAAGATTTTTGTTTCTATTCGTCTGAGGCCATTAAACTATAAAGAAAGTGCAAGGAATGAGGTGGCAGATTGGGAGTGTATCAACGATGAGACAGTCATATACAGAAGCCATCTTTCCATTTCCGAGCGTTCCATGTACCCCTCCGCGTATACATTTGGTAAGACTTGCTCATTTTGCAGCTTCTTGGTCAGAGTTAAATCTTAA
The DNA here is from genome assembly GCA_000411095.1 of Aethionema arabicum. Lineage (NCBI taxonomy): Eukaryota > Viridiplantae > Streptophyta > Magnoliopsida > Brassicales > Brassicaceae > Aethionema > Aethionema arabicum. Next base: position 60,746 of record KE151829.1, on the reverse strand, counting down.
AATCTGTCCTGATGAGTTTACCTATGCCACTAGATAGAGTGTTTGGCCCTGAATGCTCTACGAGGCAGGTATATGATCAAGGAGCGAAGGAAGTGGCTATCTCTGTTGTTAGTGGGGTTAATGGTAAGACATTTTTCGTGGTGCATTTTTAGTCTTTATCTGCTGTCGCTCATGTTTTATACTAATTTCAAGACTGGTTTCAGCTAGTGTCTTTGCATATGGGCAAACAAGCAGCGGAAAGACATACACTATGAGTGGAATTACTGATCACGCCTTGGCTAATATATACGATTACATTGAAAAGGTGAAGTTATCAATATCATACTAATCCTACTCCCGCCGCATTATTTACAGCTCACTAGATATCTGCCCCCTTTTATGTGTTTTGTGCAGCACAAGGAAAGAAAATTCAATCTGAAGTTCTCGGCCTTAGAAATCTATAATGAGTCTGTAAGGGACCTACTGAGTGCAGACAGTAGTCCGCTCAGACTTCTTGATGACCCTGAGGTGAAAGTTCATCTGATCATTGCATGGAACTGGGTTATGCATAATCTCACTTGCTGGGCATTTGCTTTTTGACAGAAAGGGACAGTTGTTGAGAAACTAACAGAGGAAAGATTACGGGACTTGAATCATTTCAAGGAGCTTTTATCAGTCTGTATGGGTAATGAGTTTCCAAACTTGTGTCAAAATCAATACTTTTGGTATTTACCATCAATTTTGACAAGTGTCATATAATCATTGCAGCTCAACGACAGATTGGGGAGACAGCTTTAAATGAAGTCAGCTCCCGCTCTCATCAGATTCTCAGATTGGTAAGGCATCATTGCTGGTTTATATAAGTCTTCAAGCTATTTGGGATAGGTATCCATGACTAGTATCTTCTACAGACAGTTGAAAGCACAGCACGTGAATATCTGGCGAATGATAAATGTAGTACCCTCACTGCGATAGTGGTATGCACTTTTTAACCTGCGAAAATGTATTCTGCTATTAAAAGATGAAAGAAATTCGTAGATTAACTAAAAATCCTGCAGAATTTCATTGATCTTGCTGGAAGTGAACGGGCATCTCAATCACTATCAGCTGGCACGAGGTTGAAAGAAGGTTCTCATATAAACCGAAGTTTACTAACTCTAGGAACTGTCATTCGAAAGCTGAGGTTAGCTTGTGTAGCACTTTTGCTTCTATGAAATTCCATGGTTTGTGCCACCTTCGTTAGCTTTTTTCCCTTTGAGTTTAGAAGAAAAAGTTGCAGTCTCTGGAGATGAATGAGCTGGTTTTCAATGTCTTTGATAGTCGAGATCTCTAGCTCAAACATATTACTTTCACCCACAGGACTGGTTTTTACCCGATTATTGCTATCAACATATACTTTCATGGGGATTCCTTTTACAATTCTAATTTATGTGGCTAGCTTAATGCAGTAAAGGAAAAACTGGGCACATTCCATATAGAGATTCAAAGCTGACACGTATTCTTCAGTCTTCTCTGGGAGGAAACGCTAGAACTGCCATAATCTGTACAATGAGTCCTGCAAGAATCCACGTTGAGCAATCAAGAAATACATTATTATTCGCAAGCTGCGCAAAGGAGGTGACAACGAATGCACAAGTCAATGTCGTTATGTCTGATAAAGCTCTGGTAAAACATTTACAGAGGGAGTTGGCTAAACTGGAGAGTGAGAGAATCCCTGGTCGAACTCTTGTTGCGTCTGACACAACTGCGTTACTAAGGGAGAAGGACCTCCAACTAGAGAAGGTAATGTGACTAGAATTGACAGGGACATTCATACTTGTGAGCTTACTTAATAGTGTCTTTTTCATGCCCATTCGTTTTAGAGACTTTCTGTTCGTTTCAATGATTTACAGCTAAATAATGAGGTAGTCCAACTCACACAACAACTAGAGTTTGCTCATTCTCGGATTGAGGATCTTGAACGACTTGTTGAAGTAGCGGAACTACCAGAACAGACAAATGTACATCTTTTTCATATTTAAATTTTACAGAAACCATGATAAAACCCTTCAACTGTCCAATTACTAATCTGGTCTTTTTGCATTCCTCTAGGTGGTTCTGAAACATCAATACCCCAAGCTACGGGTGCGCAGATCATACGACTCTTTAATTGCAACACCTGAAAGTCCTGTATCAGCTCTACCGTCTTGTATGATGTCTCCACAATCAATCGACTACGGTTATGAAGACCATGTCTTTCAGCTTGCGGATTTTAGGATAGCTTCTGGATCAAGTAGTCCAGCCCAACACCTTGCGTTTGTAGCTCCTGGGAAAGTCGCTAAGGTTCAACTTGATATTCGTGGGGAAGAAAGTAAAACCCAACCACACATACGCATGGAGGAATCTGTGGATCGATCCCGTGTTCAGGATTATGAGATGGATGAAGAGGCTGAGGTGGATTCTGAGGATAATTGCATAGAAACAGAGAGTCTCGATATCATCATACACCCGGAGCTAAATAAGCCAAGATGCAGTCCAGACAAATGCGTGGCTGTGAGTGCGCAACCAGTATGCGTAGCAGAGTCAAAGCCCTTAAGACCAGTAACAGAAACTGAAGAAGAAGAAGAAGAGGACGCTGAAGAAGAAGAAGAAAAAAAAGAAGAAGAAGAAGAAGAAGAAGAAAAAGAAAAAGAAAAAGAAGAAGAAAAAGGGGAAGACAGAGTAAAGGGAGTCAGCGACGTCTCTCTCAAACCAAAAGAAGAAAGTGAGCCCATCAAAACCTCTCCACGCTCTGTTTCTCCATCTTCTGACAAATTATTTCCTCATCAGTCTTCTAACCTCAGAAAATACACAATACATCCAGATTTCGCCGCTGCATCTCCTGAAAAGCCTTCTGCTTTGCATCTTGAGAGAGATTCCCAACCCGTAGGAGGAATGAGGTTGACTAGGAGCCAAAGCTGCAAAGCAAGCTTGGTATCGAGATCTTCCTTTTCTGGTAACACAGCATCAAACTGGTACGAGAGAGAATTTGGCAGCACATCCCAGAACAATCTGAAGTCGGCAACATTGCAGTACAGCATCAAGAGGCCACCATTGCCAAAGGATCTTAGCCTAAGGAAGATGCCAGCAACTTGGTCCGAGAAAGACTTCAATCGCACCCAGATAATGCCAGCTGCTTTAACTGGTGTTGATACGAGAGTGTCCTCAGCAAATGAATCACAATTCTATCCTTCTAAGGATTCGGTGTGTGATCGTCAGACAAGTGGTAGAACATCAACCAGCAAGCAAGAAAGTGAAGAGAGTGCTGTTCCGAGGGACAAGCGAATCATTCATTTATCGGTTAGTTTTGCTAACTTGATAAAGCAGAACTTGTTTTTTGCTTACCTTTATTTGATACGACCTTAAAATGTGTTAATCATGAGGACCACCTGCCATTCTCTACTATCAATATATTGTGGCAGATGGAGGACATAGAACAAAAGTTCTTGGCTCTAAGATCGTCAACGAGTTTAAAGGAGTCTCCTGAAGTGGACCCTATACAAGACTATTTAACCGCGCCATTGAACTGGCCGCTGGAGTTCAAGAGACTCCAGATGGAGATAATAGAGCTATGGCATGCATGCAACGTTTCCATGGCACATAGAAGCTACTTCTTTCTACTTTTCAGAGGAGATCAGAAAGATTGCTTGTACATGGAGGTAGAACTCCGTAGGCTCAAGCACATCAGAGAAACATTTAATCTCAATAGCAAAGCTGTGGAAAACGGACGCACTCTGACATCAATGACCAGGTTTAATCACACAAAGCACCTGTCTCTATTTGATCGTTAGAAACAGAAGAGATACAAGATGCTAATTATGAATCTTGTCTTTGTTTTACTGAAACACAGCATGAGGGCTTTGAACAGAGAGAGGTACAAGATGAGTCAGCTGATGCAGAAAAAGCTGACGAAAGAAGAGAGAGAGAACTTGTTTCTGAGATGGGGAATTGGGCTGACCACAAAGCACAGGCGGCTCCAGCTGGCGCACCGCCTCTGGTCGGAGTGCAAAGACATGGAACATATCCGAGAGAGCGCTTCCGTAGTGGGAAAACTCGTGGGGTTCGTGGACATGGACTTTGCATCCAGGGAGATGTTTGGCCTTAACTTCTCTCTCAGGACCCGCCCAAAGAAATCTAGTCTTTGGAAACGCAGTGTTTTGTCACTCTCCAATTTGTAAATTAAGCCAAATAAGAAAAAACAAACCATAAGAAAATGAGAAGTCCACCGGCATCTGCTTCATTTGCTTGGTCCACTGAGCACTGAAATTGTAAGTGGTGTGGTTTCTGTGGGAATTACTAGGAAACCAAATTTTTTGACGTGATCTCTCTTTACATTACTATCTTCGGCACAGCACGATATACGATCTCTCATCGATCCCGGACAGTCTTTGAGTAACTCAAATCCCTCATTGCTCTTTTCCTCTTCGTTTCCAGTTCCGTCCAAATTCGAAAACAACTGTTTTGTTCCACTTCACGAAGATCTTGTTTTTCTTTTTTTTTGCGGTATCGTGTATAAAGAACAACTCAGTAGGAGGATATCATCTTTGCCAATAACCTGTCTGTTGTCAACCACATGTGAACTGGAGTTCATCCGTAGACTGTTTTATACCGTTTGGTTTGTGATGTCAGTTCTAAGATAAGAAGAAAACGGCAGTCCCAATCCTGGTGAGTGGTGAGGGGTTAGGATTATATAAAGTTAAAGATTTTGGTCGATAAGGTGTGACCCCATCCATAGAAACACTTCATCCCGCTGAAGTTGTGGTAGGGAAGAGAAATTATAATTTGTTTCGCTTAGGAAATGGCTGAGTCCAATAACATTCGTTTAGTTACACGAAGGAAGGTTGATTAAACGTATAATGTAAGACAAAAGACAATTACGCACCTCCTCTGACTGGTAAGTGGTAACTACAACTCTCCTCTGTTCTCTGTTCTAGTACTAGAAGAACAGAGACGTACGTTTTGCTATATTGTGCTTCCTTTCCCCTTTCGTACAAAAAAAAATCACTTTGTTGAGTATAACAAATTGGATAATTTATAGCGACAGAAACTAGAACAAACATTTAATGCCAAATCAAATATATAAGCAAGCAAGCAAGCAGATTCTGGTGACTCCCTTCTTGTGATCATCAAACCTGTAGGCTGTAGGGTGTAGACTGTAGTGATGATGATCAAGGTTGCTGCTGAGCGTCCATGTAACCAGCATCCACGAGTACTTTCTCCCTCTTAGCAAGCTCAAGGTCTTCTTCCACCATCATCTTCACCAGCTTCTCAAACCCTACTTTTGGCTTCCAACCCAGCACTTCCTTTGCCTTGCTTGCATCTCCTTTCAGGTTGTCCACCTCCGCTGGTCTGAAGTATCTCTTATCAATCTCCACGTGATCTTTCCAGTTCAGTCCCACGTACCCAAACGCCACCTCTAGGAACTCCTCCACCGTGTGTGATTCCTCTGTTGCCACCACGTAATCATCTGGTTTCTCCTGCTGCAACATCAGCCACATTGCCTCTACGTAGTCCCCTGCGAATCCCCAGTCTCTTGCCGCCTGCAGATTTCCTAGGAAGACCTTTCGTTGCAAACCTATCTTGATCCTTCCTACTGCCCTTGTTATTTTCCTGGTCACGAAGTTCTCGCCCCGGCGTGGTGACTCGTGGTTGAACAGTATTCCATTACAGGCAAACAGACCATAGGCTTCTCGGTAATTGACTGTGTACCAGTGAGCCGCGCACTTAGAGACTGCGTAAGGAGATCTGGGATGAAATGGCGTTGTCTCGGACTGTGGAGGCGGAGTTGATCCAAACATCTCGGAAGATCCGGCCTGGTAGTACTTGATGCTCCGGCCACTGTCGGCTGTGTGAGATCTGACGGCCTCGAGGAGGCGGAGAGCACCAGTAGCTACGACATCGGCCGTATAGTCGGGGATCTCAAAGGAGACAGCGACGTGTGACTGAGCGGCTAGGTTGTAGACTTCGTCTGGTTTGATCACGTCAAGCCAACGACGGAGCGAAGAGGCATCAGAGAGATCAGCGTAGTGAAGCTTCATGAGTGCTTTCTGGACGTTGTGAGGATCGATGTAGATGTGGTTAATTCGCTGCGTGTTGAAGTTTGATGATCGGCGGATCAGTCCGTGTACTTCGTAACCTTTTCCGAGTAAAAATTCGGTGAGATAGGATCCGTCTTGGCCGGTGATTCCGGTAACCAAAGCTATCTTCCTCGGCTGCGACGGCATTTCCTCAGTACATTCGGATCTGGATCCGTTGTTTTCGGACGCCATTAATAGTGCTGGTATCTAGATATCTCCGCTGATCAGATCGGAGAGTGAGAAAGCGTGTCGGTATGTTGAAACGAAACTGTGGAATTAAGAGGCGATGGACTGAACGAACCAGCTCTCACTCGTTTTTATGTATAAAGGTGATTACTTAACTTGTTTAAATGTTGGGCTTTTCTAATGCAAATGGGCCTATATATATCGCCAACAATAACTTACAATTAACTACTGGCCCAATATCACAATTCGGAGCCCACGATATAAGCTGACCGTCATAAATCTTTTATTTTGTAGCCGTCCGATGGATTAACATACATTAATTAATATTTTTATGGTTTTATATATTTTTCTGGAAGAAATGCAAATTTTGTAACAATTTTCTTAATTGGGTTTCAAACGTTACGCTTAGCAGATTTATTATTAATTAAATATAAAAGTTGGATTATAATTTAGAGTAGTTGAGAAATTACAGCCTATCAATCGGTCCTTTTGAATTCTATATATCATATAAATACGGTCTTAGGTGTTATATGATTGACATCAAAAAGATCGACCAGGCTAATTCTAGGGTTTTCTCTGTACCACGCAAATCCTCCCGCCGACGTCTCTTCCTTCTTCTTCTTTTTCTCTCCGATCGCCGGCTCTCGTCTCGTAGTTGATCACATCTGCGTTTCGCTCAAGTTTTCCGTTTAGAAATCTGTAGATCTCGCGATTCGGATTGATTGGCTAGTTTTATTTCCAAATCTGATAAACGATTATCGTTTGACTTAGTAATTCTGATTTTCTTGAACTGGTTGATTGTCTGAGATATTTGGTTTGTAATATGGAGAGATCGAAGAAACTCAGGGTTTCATGGCCACCAGGTCCTAAGCTTTGTCAGGTATATCGCCACCTCGCCGTCATCATCTGTGTTCCATTGTTTTCCCCAGATTCCTTTTAAATCGATTATTATCCTTCTTCTTGGTCGTTAAACTTTATAGTGGACGTCAAATCTGGATTAAACCTTAAATCAATTTTAAGCTGAGGAAATGAATAAACTTATTTAATTTGTGTCCAGCTATTTTAAAATTTTAAAATTTTAAATTAATTGAAGATAAACGAACTGTAAAAGTCAAAGAAAGAAATTTTGATCAAGATCAAATCTTGTACTTTTAGATCATTGCGGATTAGTTTAAACCTGATAATAAGAATGTACAAGATTCTTTTAATGTTAATACATCTATGTGAATATGACTTATAATAAATGCTTTGAAAATTTTGAAGTAACATCAGCTGGATTGGGTGTAGTTATGCATAAGATACGTTGAAGTTTTTAACATTTAATTGGCGACTGCATCAAATCGTAGTGATTTTGGTGGCCTGATTGCTGAAACTAGAACATATAATCTCAGTTACGTGATTTTGATACCCAAAAGTAAAACATAGATAAGCTTCTAACTTTGCGTATTTGAGCAGGTTAAGATGTTTCGAATTGAAGAGTGTCCGGCCAAAGTTGCCTCTCAGCCTCAACATCAAAACGACCTCAAGCAATCGTCTAGGAAATCTCCAGCGCCAGATCTTCCACCTGGTTTTGGAGGAAATCACTATCCACAAAGGCTGAATGTTTCGTGCATTCCCCAGATCAAATGGAAACGACCTCCTAAGGTATACAATCCTGATTTTTTTGTATGCTCTTCAATGTTTCTATGTCTCTGATAATAGCTCTTTTGTTACCTCTTGGGTAAACAGATCATCATCAATGATTCTTTGATGGTTAAAGCTGGTAGTGAGAGCACAGAAAGGAAAGCTGAAAACTTAAGGATTTCAAAAGTGTTTGAAGCTACCTATCCACATCGTTCTGCTATTCCTTCTCGGTATTCACTTCTTTCTTGACTCCCAATTATACCTTAGGTTTCCATTTGGAATGCATTGTGCTCCCGTCTTACAGCTGATTGAATTTTTTTGAACGCAGACCCTCTGTTTCACCGGTTGTAGAAGCTGAACGTTTTGATGACAGCAACACTCCTACCATCCGTCTCACTCCAATTGAGGACGAATGGGAATCTACAGAGGAACCTTCACACACTTCACTTGAATCCAGCTTTACTACAGATAAGCATGGTCAGTTGGAAACCAGACCTCCCTGTTCAACCCAAGAACAAGTCTCTGGTTTTGTACCAGACTTGAGTCTTGCTGCATCTGCAGCTTTAACGGCTCTGATGAAAACCAAGGAACAGGGTAGTCTGGTCGATCCTGATCTACTTATCAAACTCCTCAGCAACCCAAAAATGATCAAGAATCTCATACTTGACACAACAGGTAAACCCCCTGAATCTGAGAATCACGCTTTAAAATCTATCTTCAACCCTACTAGACTTGTTTCCCAACATGTCACCACCTCAGCCATTAATAGAAACCCACAGCCAATAGCAGCAACTCAAGAACAGAGTTTGACAGCTTCTCAGCCTTTTGCTAAACCTGAACAAAGAAGAGTCTCACCTCCAAAGCCTGTAAACGGAAACATATCCCCACTTCCCATAAATGGAAACTTGCCTAATATACATGTGTCTGTTCATCCCTGCGTTGGTGAACCACTTCTGCCAGCTCGACTCCCATCCAATTCTCTGTCAATGAACCTTAGCCTCCAGAGACACCAACATGTTATATCAGAACCAAAACCTCAACTTCAATCTAATACAACATTCACCACTTCTTATATGAACAATGGTCGATCATCAGTTGGTCCTGGAAGGGACCCTCAAGTCGGCGTCGAGACTTATCCATTGAACTTAAACCGGTTTGATGTTTCTGTTAGACCAGAACCGGTAGTGAAACCCGTGAAGAATGTAGACTATTTCAAGAACCTGATTAGGGAACACGGGGCAGTTAACGATTCAAAAACTCACGAAACTAAGCAATACTACAATTCAGAAACTGGAATATCCAATGGGCGTCTCGATAATATTAAAGTAGAGGGTATTAAGTTTCAGAAAAAGTGCATCTACTTTGGTAGTGCAAGAGGATGTAAGTTGGGTGAGAGTTGCATGTATGTGCACGACCGGTCGACCCGACTGCGCCCTAACTTAGTGGCCGAGGTGCCCAGGGCTAAGCGAATCAAGTTTGGATTGAAAAATGGTTAATTAACCCAATCAAACGCTATATAGACAGAGGCATTCTTTTAAAACTAAAACCTAAGAGATAACTCTTCGAAATTTGATTGATTTTGTGTTCACCAAGTTTTTTAATTTAAAAAATTGTATTTTTGAGCACCCAATTGTTTTAAAAAACTCGATTAATTTTTACACGGTACCAAAATTCGGAAGATTAAAATAAGGATGATTGAGATTAAAATAATTAAGAAAATAAGTCAACTAAATATGGATGTTATGAAGAGGTAGACATATATTGCAAGTGAGTAAGACATAATTAAACAAAGATTAATTAGAAACATTATTTTGTATACGTATATTTGTGAAGAGGTCCTTGACTACATATGGTGGTATGTGTACTTGACTACATATGTACTTGACTACATATGGACTTGACTGTATACGTTTAAGAACAATTTGGGGGTTATTATTTTTGAAAAGGCAGAAATGAGATTAAGATGATGAATTTATACTTTTGTATATTTTTGAGGAGTCTAAGATGACCGGTTTCTTGCAAAGAGCCAAGAAGCCAATGGAACCAATGGCTTCATCTTCTTTGTATGTTTCTTAATCACCATTGATTGATTCTTCTTATGCACTGGACTCTCTTCTTTATCCACAATTTGCTTCGTTAGCAATGGTGGACTCGCAAATTTCACAGAACGTCTTCTCTCCAGATGAACATCGTTATCATACCTTTCATTTTGATCAAAGCGGTTCATCTTGATCTCAGTTATGATGTCCGGTTGAGTAATCTTGGGTTGCTCTATGAATTTGAGGTCATCTTCATCGTCATCACCATCAGGGTGCCTTGGAAAATCTGTGGAAGGTTGGATGAGTGAGTGGTTAAGCTTGGCCTTAGTGGTTTGAAGCTCTTGTGTAAGAGATTGGAGTAAGTTAGAGAGGAGATTGTTCTCTTCCAATGCTTTCTTGAGACTTTCCTTTGCTTCCGACAGCTCAGCTTCCAAGTCTTGTATGCTTTTGCTTCTAACTACATCCCCACTCTCATCTTCCTCTTTATTTCTCTACTTGGTGATCGCAAGAACGAACAAGTTAATAATGAGAGAAGACAAGTTGGAAATCAGACATGAATATGATAAAAACATGAAAACACATGTAAATGTAAATGTAACCTCGTGATCATTAATGTGTTGGTCGATTATATTTCCCATAAGGACTCTCTCTCCGAAGAGAGTGACGGCCTCTTTAACAGACCGGAAAGGAGCTCCTGTGTCGATCTCGGCGCGTCCCATTGGAATACTTTTTGTTGCTCCGTGTTGCAATGTATTATAATTTGACTACGAACGTACGTTAATATTTATATTGTTAAGTGATATTAAAAAGAGACAAAATGGGAAAAAGGCTTAGCGTTTACTTCACACCAAAATAACAAAAAGAAGAGAAAAGAGAAGAGAGAAGAGAAGAGGTTCGTTGGAAGTTGGAACCTCCTTCCGTTTTTCATCTCTTCTCTCTACTTTACTTTACTTTCATTTACCAATTTCAAGACAGCGACTTCTCTCCTGTTCTGCTCTTTTTAATGACCCTTTTTATTTTCAACAACTATATCAAATTTACTGGATTATAGTTCATAATAATATTTTTTTTTAACTTGTAGAAATATTAAGTTTTAAAATTAATATTAAGTTTTATTCCCTAAATATTGTCCATGATCAATATGTTTTCAAGAAAAATCATTAGATTTTAAATTTAGTGGATAATTGCACACGGTTTGATCGACGTTAAAAAAAAAATTGCACACGGTTGAGCTGTTATATAAAAAATTGTTGAATATAAAATTGATTGGACCTTTGTGAATAATTCTGGCCTAAATTTTTTTTTTATGTTTTTCTTAACTTCAATTCATTCATTTAATTATCATAGAGATTTCCAGGTTTTTTTAATCTAACCATTTTTTTTTTAACTTTTTTTATGTTTAGAGCCAACTTTATTTTTAGAGTTTTGTTTACCAAATTATAAACTCTATAGTTTTTTTTTACCATTATCCATTTCATTTAATTAGAAAACTAAATCAATCGGTGGAAGATAATCGAAAGTTTTTTTTTGTCAAATTTATTTTCCATAACATTTTTCATAAAATTTCAAACTCCAAATTTGTTTTCGTCATTATCATTGTGTTTAAAACTAAATTTAAAACGGCACAAGTTAAAACAGGTAAAATCAGAAAACATAAGATACTTGTGCATAATTCAGAGCTAACTTTTTTTTCTTCTTAGATTTAAAATTACATCAAATTTGTGTGTCCGGCGTAAGGATGCATTTGAAAGCAAGGAGGGCGTAGCAGAGCAAGTGTTAGCCACGTAGTTGATCCATCCACCGCAATCATTTTGAGCGTAAGGTGGATGGCTATCTACCACGTGGCGTGGCCTGCTCTTCTCCTTCAAACACCTTCCTCTATTTTTATATTATTATTAATTTTTTATTGTTTGACATTTTGACGTTACAAGTAAAAAACACACACATCACAGTCACAATCACCATATTCACAATTTACATGCATTTGGTTTTGTCGAAAGAAGGGAAGGTGGTAGGTAGCGAATTACCACTTAGTTCGTCAGTCTTCACGAGCTTTGAATCTCTCAGCTACCACTCCCCCCTCTCCCTCTCCTTATATTCATTTCTCTCTTCTCTTCTCTTCTTTGCCCTTCAATTACTACCTACACTCCTCACTTATGGCTCCCGGAACTCTTACCGAACTCGCTGGACAGTCTGAGCTCAACTCTAGTTTCGTCCGTGACGAAGATGAACGCCCTAAAGTTGCCTACAACCACTTTAGTGACGAAATTCCGGTGATCTCCCTCTCTGGAATAGACGATGTTGGTGGGAAAAGAGGAGAGATCTGCCGTCAGATTGTGGAGGCTTGTGAGAATTGGGGCATCTTCCAGGTGGTAGACCACGGCGTTGATACCAATCTCGTGGCGGAGATGACTAGACTCGCTCGTGACTTCTTCGCTTTACCTCCAGAGGACAAACTCCGCTTTGACATGTCTGGCGGCAAGAAAGGCGGCTTCATTGTCTCCAGTCATCTCCAGGTAAAGAGAAAGGCAGAGTCTATTATAAAAGGTGCAGATTGATCAAGTGTGTGTGAGAATGTAATGGTAATCGGAATTGCAGGGAGAGGCTGTACAGGACTGGAGAGAGATAGTGACCTACTTCTCGTACCCGGTGAGGAACAGAGACTATTCACGGTGGCCAGACAAGCCGGAGGGTTGGGTGAAGGTGACGAAGGAGTACAGCGAGAGGCTGATGGGTTTGGCTTGTAAGCTTCTTGAGGTTTTGTCGGAGGCTATGGGGCTTGAGAAAGAGGCGCTCACCAATGCCTGTGTCGATATGGACCAGAAGATTGTTGTTAATTATTACCCTAAATGCCCTCAGCCTGATCTCACCCTCGGCCTCAAGCGTCACACTGACCCTGGCACCATCACCTTGCTGCTCCAGGATCAAGTCGGTGGGTTACAGGCCACACGCGACGGTGGGAACACATGGATCACTGTTCAACCCGTTGATGGGGCCTTCGTCGTCAACCTCGGCGATCACGGCCACGTCAGTCTCTCCCTCTTCATTTACTACTCTTGTTTATGGTTTTATAGTGCTCTGTTTACCTAAAGGATGACACTTTTTTGACTTTTTTCTCAAAAAGTTTCTGAGCAACGGAAGATTCAAGAACGCTGACCACCAGGCGGTGGTGAACTCCAACTCCAGCAGACTGTCCATAGCTACATTCCAGAATCCGGCGCCGGAGGCCACGGTGTACCCGCTGAAGGTGAGAGAGGGAGAGGAGGCGATCCTGGAAGAGCCCATGACATTTGCGGAGATGTATAAGAGAAAGATGGGGAGGGATCTGGAGCTGGCACGCCTCAAAAAGCTGGCCAAAGAAGAAGGGAAGAAGCTTAAGGAGGAGGTGAAGCCCCTCGAGCAAATCCTGGCTTAGATTAATATCATATATTCCATGCTTAAATTCTTATATTGTATAACAATAATGATTAATGTTGCTTTCGTCTCTCCGCACCGGCATCTCTATATGACTCATAGAGGTTATGCTTGAGCTTCACCTGTCAAATTTACATATGGTATGAATGCTATGGGCCCATGGTCCTCGCTTCTTACTCACAGGACACAATTCAAACAATATTATTGTTACGACTTATGACTTACTGCTCCTCTTTAACACAATTATCTTCATAAAATTAAAATTGCAAAAGAATCCTATTGGTCAGAAGATAGAAAATCAATAAACAAAGATGGTATCAAAGGTTATTTACCCACCATATAATATTAAGGAACATAGATTCAGACGGTTAATTGAGCAGGAGGGTGATTCAAGCGGCACGAGAACAACCCTTTTATACATTACTGAGGCTTATAGCGAGAGGCGAGAGGTGGGCTGAATCGGCAGGGTGCTTAAACCGGCGAGAGAACAACCTTTTCTACCGGTTAAACCGGAAGGGCGGTTAATTCGCGCGGTTGCTAAACCGGCGGGAGCACAACCATTTAATTTTTTCTTTGTTGACAAAAAAAGAAAAAAAGGGCGCACCTTGAAAATTGAAATTTCTCCGCTTTTTCCATTGATTGTTCTAATTGGCGACATGAATCCTTCTCACGGAGACAAGGGGAGTCAAAGGCCGTCGTTGTATCCTAAAATTGATCAATCCATCCCGGATAATCCCTTTGCTCAGCCATACCCTTATCCCGCTCCTTCCCCCAATCTCTATCCTTCTCTCTCCGCTCACGATCTAGCTCCGAATCTTTTCCGGCACCAAGGAGATGCATCCAACAACACTTCTCCCTCTGCCCCACCGGCGGCGACAGAGGAAGTCTTGATTCGTATCCCTGGCGCCATTCTCAATCTTATAGACAAATCGTACAGCGTCGAGCTCGCATGTGGTGACTTCACCATCGTTCGAATTGTTCAGGGTAATGATATCGTCGCTGTTCTGGCCAGCGTTGCGGATGAGATCCAATGGCCGCTAACACAGAGCGAGGTTGCTGCTAAGGTTGATGGATCCCATTATTTCTTTTCTCTCCATCCGCCAAAGGAAAAGGGTCATGGATCCGGGTCCGACTCAGATGATGAAGAGGGAAAGAAGAGTAGTTCGAAATCAGAGGATGAAATCCTCAATTACGGATTGACAGTTGCGTCGAAAGGGCAAGAACACGTATTAGATGTGCTTGATGGGGTTCTACGCGAGTACTGTTGTTATACAGAGCAGAGAATGTCTGAAAAGGCTAAGGAAACGGGAGAGGAAGTGCTTGGAAATTCAATTGTGGCAGGGACTTCTCCAGAGGAGCTGAAAGGTGAGAGGAAAAACGCCGTGGAGGGTCAATGTGCGGCGTACTGGACCACTCTTGCGCCTAACGTCGAGGAGTATAGCAGTAGTACTGCAAAATTGATAGCTTCTGGGTCTGGTCAGCTGATTAGAGGAATATTGTGGTGTGGTGACGTAACCATGGATAGACTCAAGTGGGGAAACGAGGTTATGAAGAACAGGCTGACTCGTGCTGAGAAGGAAAAGGATGTTAGCCCCAAGACACTCAGGAGAATCAAGAGGTATGGTACCAGGATATTTGATATGTTACTCGTTTCATGATCATTACAAAATTGAGTAGTAGGAGACTGTTTGAGTCCAGCATAGCTGCGAGAAGTGATAAGGTCTTCTTGTTTAAGAATACCTAATGAACATATGCGTTCTATGATGATATTTGTTGAATGAATAGATGTTATAGAACTTGTGTGTTAATTTCCATAGTTGGGTGTGTTTGTTCAGGGCGAAGAGAGTGACACAGATGACAGAGCAAGTAGCGAATGGTGTTCTTTCTGGTGTTCTAAAAGTATCGGGAGTCATCACCGGTTCAGTGGCAAACTCAAAAGCTGGGAAGAAGTTTTTTGGCCTCTTGCCTGGAGAGATTGTCCTTGCTTCCCTCGACGGATTTAGTAACTACTTTACTTCTTTTTGCTTTCTTAAATCCTCTATCACATACTTGAATGGTCATGAAAACTTGTTTCTTGCTCACCTCCTTTGTGGTCTACCCGCAGGCAAAATCTCTGACGCGGTTGAAGTGGCTGGAAAGAACGTCATGTCCACTTCATCAACTGTCACAACTGAACTCGTTAATCACAAGTAAGCTTCAAGCTACTTGCTTGTAAGATATTTGGCAATCGTGTCTTAAAGAGGGGCATGAATGTATGAACAGCTGTACCGATAGTTGTATATTTTGGTGGTAGAAAGCTGAGAACGTGTGAGATTTGCAGGTACGGAACAAAAGCAGCAGAGGCCACAAACGAAGGGCTGGACGCAGCAGGACATGCTTTTGGAACGGCGTGGGTTGCTTTCAAGATCCGCAAGGCGCTTAACCCCAAAAGTGTCCTAAAGCCTTCAACATTGGCCAAGTCTGCTGTTTCTGATTTAAAGGCGAAGAAAGGGTCTAAGTAAGAGAGCCTTTTTAGTTCAACTACAATTTATCATGTATATTTTGTCATCTTGTTGTATTTAGGGAAATATGTACACATATATGTGAGCTTACTAAAGCCCTGTGAAGTGTAATTTGTTCTTGTGTTAATATAACAAGAAGCTGAAATGGGTTACGGGAGAGGAAGCTGGTGCACAAGTTTTAACAGTTTGTAAATATCTTCTGATAAGTTTATCTCTCGGCTGTTCTGCAGAAACAGGTGAAGGGTTTGATTAGATTCTAATCATTAGAAAGAGTAAGAAGTAAAAGGAACAATTTGAAAATTACCAAATTTCAAAAAAATAAACCACCAAATTTTTAAAATATCCAATTTTTCAAAAAACATACATAATCATGTATTATAACCTACAATTTTTTCAAAATAACCATTTTTTCAAATAAATACTTAACCATGATTATGTATTTTTTTTTAAATTAAGTTTATTTGAAAAATCTTTGAGTTATAAACCATGTTCATGTATGTTTTTTTTTTTGTTTGAAACTTTGGTTATCGTAAGAAATTTGATTTTGATTTGAGATAAAGACGGATTGTTTATCTTATGATATATTATACATCAACGTACTGTTTGTTGTAGTTTGGAATCCTGGACTCTTGTCTCTTGATAACCAAAACTATATTAAGATTTTAAGTAATTCATAGGTTTTGAAGATGAAAGTAGAGAAAAGGATCAAGATTGGTTTTCGACGATAAGAGTATCTTATCTTATTCATTTAAGAAATGGATTGTAAAACAGTAAAAGACTTCCTTTTTTGGATAAAACAAAACAACTTTTTTGGGCTCTCTTTTCGGTAGCTAAATTTGATAATTTAGGAGTTTTTGGTAACAGGCGCTTTATGTCGAGACCTGTAATCTTTGACTATCCGGAAAGTAACTTGTTAATGAGTTAAGACGGTAGATATTCATTCCACTGGTAAATAAATTTTGTAATAAGATGGAAAAGTTAATAAGAATAATTTGAAAAAAAAAAGAAGAAAAAAGGTGATTAATTAGGTGGGGGGGACTGGGGAC
Organism: Aethionema arabicum; assembly: GCA_000411095.1. NCBI lineage: Eukaryota > Viridiplantae > Streptophyta > Magnoliopsida > Brassicales > Brassicaceae > Aethionema > Aethionema arabicum. The sequence continues at coordinate 43,863 of KE151829.1, read as the reverse complement.
TGGGGAGAGGGCTCTCCGCCCAAAGCCTAATGTCTCATGTCTCATGTCTCATGTCTGAGGTTAAAGGAGACTCACTCAGCTTCATATCTCTCCCACTATCCCAATTTCCAAGTACATTCCTTTGAGAGCCCAAAGTACCTTCAAAAACCCAACACATGAATCTCTCTAGTCATATACAATAAACCCCCTTCAGTTTCAGATCAGGACAAAGTTAGCATCTTTTCTTTTTCAGCTTTGACATAAACGAGGTAAGCGCTCCCTTCCTTCTTCGACAAGAGGAAGAAGAAGAAGAAGAAAAGAAGACAATGCTGGTGGCTTGAGTGTGAGAGATCAGTTCAGACTAAGCTCCTTTTTTTGAGAAGAGTAAGACGAAGACAAAGCAAAGGGATTTTGTTTTGTGGATGCATGTTGAAGAAGATGAATGGGTGTTTTGGAATCTGAGCAGAAGACCCATTCTCTTACTTCGATATTTCCAGTCTCCGAATCTGAGAGAAAAAGGAAAGGTTAGTCCAAAATCAAGAATGGGTTGCTGTCAGTCAAGAATTGAGGGAAAGGAGATAGTGTCACGCTGCAAAGCGAGGAAGAGATACTTGAAGCACCTCGTCAAAGCTAGACAAACTCTTTCTGTCTCTCACGCGCTTTATCTCCGTTCCCTACGCGCCACCGGCTCTGCCCTTGTTCACTTCTCCTCCAAAGAGACACCCCTACACCTCCACCACCACCTCGAACCCCATCCGCCATCTCTCCCTTCCTCACAACCGCCGCCTCCTCCTCCCCCGCCTCCGCGGCCGCCTTTAAGCCCTGGCTCTGAGACCACGTGGACCTCCACCACCACCTCCTCGGCTCTCCCTCCGCCTCCTCCTCCTCCTCCTCCCCCGCCTTCCTCCACATGGGACTTCTGGGATCCCTTCATACCGCCGCCTCCATCTTCCTCGGAGGAGGAGTGGGAGGAGGAGACCGTCACTGCTACTGCTACTGCTACCGCAACTGCTTCCGACACCGCCGTCACGACAGCCCCCACGACAGCCACGCCTCCACCTTCGTCTGTAGTGAGTGGATTCTCTAAGGATACAATGACGACGGGAAGCGAATTGGCTGTGGTGGTGTCGAGGAACAGTAAAGATCTGATGGAGATTATAAAGGAAGTTGAAGAATACTTCGTGAAAGCTGCAGATTCGGGTGCACAACTCTCTTCTCTCCTTGAAATCTCAACTGCTGTTAGTGCCTCCGCCTACGAATGCAGTCTGAATCCGACGTCGTTTTGGACAAGGGGATTTACTCCCAAGTCCAACGAATACAAACACGTAGGAGTATGTGGAAACAGTATTGTTGGTAGCCATTCCTCTACAGTGGACAGACTCCATGCCTGGGAGAAGAAGCTCTTTCAAGAGGTCAAGGTAATTTCTCTCCACCCATTTGCATATGCATACGCCTTTATATTAAACTTGGATGAATCAGTCCATCTTTAGCTTTGTGCAATCAAAGCGCTTAAAATGTTGCAGGAATGAGCAGGTGGTCCTCAATTCAATATAAAATTCAGAGTTTGAACTTTGTTTAATCTAATTACAGATAAAAAAGTTTTAGTATTTGGTTATCCCCAGGTGTATTTTTTGTGCAGCATATATAGTTGATTGTGATGGTGTGAATGTGAATGTGTTGTTGCAGAATGCAGAGCGCATAAAGATGGAGCATGAAAAGAAGGTGGAGCAAGTAAGGAAGCTTGAGATGAAGAGAGCTGAGTATGTGAAGACTGAGAAGGCTAAGAAGGAGGTGGAGAAGTTAGAATCTCAGCTCACAGTTTCTTCGCAGGCCATCCAGAGCGCCTCTAACGAGATCATCAAGATCAGAGAGACCGAACTCTATCCTCAACTGGTTGAGCTTGTTAAAGGCCTGATGTGCATGTGGAGGAGTATGTACGAAAGCCACCAGGTTCAAACCCATATAGTTCAGCAGCTAAAGTACCTCAATACCATTCCTTCCACTGAACCAACCTCCGAGCTTCACCGCCAATCTACTCTTCAACTTGAGCTTGAGATCCAACAATGGCATCAATCTTTCTGTAACTTGGTCAAGGCTCAGCGTGACTACATCCAGTCTCTCACCGGCTGGCTCAGGTTAAGTCTATTCCAGTTCGGCAAAAACCCCCTTGTTAAGAGCAGCTATGAGTCAAAGATCTACAACTTTTGTGAAGAATGGCACTTGGCTATTGACCGGATACCTGATAAAGTAGCATCTGAAGGGATCAAGAGCTTCTTGACAGCAGTCCATGGAATCGTTGGTCAACAGGGTGAGGAGCATAAGCAGAAGAAGAAATCAGAGTCAATGTTAAAAGAGTTTGAGAAGAAAGCTGCAGCGCTGAGAGCAGCGGAGAGCAAGTACAGTCCATACTCGGTGCCTGAGAGCAGGAAAAAGAACCCTGTGATAGAGAAGAGAGCAAAGGTTGAGATGCTAAGAGGAAAGGCAGAAGAAGAGAAAAGTAAGCATGAGAAGGCAGTAAGCGTGACAAGGGCAATGACTTTGAATAATCTGCAGATGGGATTCCCACATGTGTTTCAGGCAATGGTTGGGTTTTCAAGTGTGTGTATGCAAGCCTTTGAGTCTGTTTACAACCAAGCTAAGAGCATTGCTGAGGATCAGGAGATCAAGAGGTTGCTACCTTAGACTTAGACTTAGAGTTAGAGAGAGAGAGAAACAAACTGCTTCGTTTATTTTTATTTATTTAATTTGCTCCCTGCTTTTGTTTGATGTTGTGAACTTGAGTTGAGTTTATGCTATCCTCCAAATGCAAAAAAAAAAAATGAAAATTTGATTTGGTGTTCTTTGAAAGTGAAAGTTTTTAGTTAGACATATGAACCCTAGGCCCTAACTGATTGATGTTTTTGAGAAATAAACTCTTTAAGTTTTGCTTATTCACATTTTTGCGCCATTAGATTGCAACAAATAAGATAAGATCGTCCCTTGGAACTAGAGGGCCTGGTCGACTTGTTGAATTTCAGCACCATTTTTGCATGGTTATGTTAGTTATAGTGTCTAAATTGATAAAGAGGACAAGAAGGTGAAGTCATTGGGAGTGTTTATAGTTAAGCAACCTACTTCCTGGTTCCACTTTGGAGTTTGGAGTTGGTTGCTTAGTGAGTTGGTTAGGGGATGGACCATCCCATCCCTGATGGATGGATGGATGGATGGATGGTTGCTTAAAGAGGAGAGAAGAGAAGACATCGATTGGGCGGCAGAAAGGGACAATTGTGAATTGTCTGTGTTTCATTCCCATAAATAAAAAGACAGAATCGATTGGTAAAATTTGGTATTTTGTTGGGGGGTTTTTGAAGCTATTAAAATAGGAAATCCACACTTATCGGAGAAGAGAGAGAGAGAAAGTTTGGTTGGCAAATAATTGATTAATTAGGTGAGCAGAACGGTTCAACGCCATTTTTCCCGGCCGAAGCTAACTAACTCTTCCTTTCTGTCACCTTCCCAAATTCAGTTTTTTGGGTGACAGGGTTTCCATTTTGTGGAACAAAGTCTGCTCCTTTCGTATCCGGCAATGCCCAGATGGCCCATTGAGGTTGAGCGCCGAGAAGAAGACGATTAAGAGAATAAAAGGAAGGAGCTTCGTCGTGGGTTCTTCAGGCTAAATCTTTTATACCTATTTTGTGCGTGTTGTATTTCCCTGGGGAGATCCGCCTGATAGGCTGATATATATATAATCTGAGAGGGGAAATGAGCGCTTCGAGGTTCGTAAAGTGCGTGACGGTGGGTGATGGAGCTGTGGGTAAAACCTGTTTGCTCATATCTTACACAAGCAATACTTTCCCAACGGTGACCTTCATTTCCTCATCCTCATCTTCTTGCTTCATCCCTCAATTCGTTTGCACAACACACCTCATGTCTCTCATATGTCTTTGGCTCTATATACAGGATTACGTTCCCACGGTTTTCGATAATTTCAGTGCAAATGTTGTGGTCAACGGAAGCACCGTGAATCTTGGATTATGGGATACTGCAGGTTCTCATATCTATCTATCTATCTTCTCTTTTGATTTTTGACTTGTGCATCTTTTTGGGTCTCAACTTTTTGGAATTGTTTGTGGGGGGTTGCGACAAACAGGGCAAGAAGATTACAACAGATTAAGACCGCTGAGCTACCGTGGAGCAGACGTTTTCATTTTGGCCTTCTCTCTTATCAGTAAAGCTAGTTATGAGAACGTCTCCAAAAAGGTAAATCCTAGCAATCTTTTAAATCAGATGATAATGGACTAGTGGCAGTGTGTGTTCTGAAATCTCACAAGTAAGAATTGTGTGTTCCAGTGGATCCCGGAGTTGAAACATTACGCGCCTGGTGTCCCCATCATTCTTGTCGGAACAAAGCTTGGTCAGTCTCCACATTTCACTCCAAGCCTGTTAACTCGTCTTATTCAACTGAGACTTAATGTGTGTTGCTGTGCTCCAGATCTTCGAGATGATAAGCAGTTCTTCATTGACCATCCTGGTGCCGTCCCCATTTCGGCTGCTCAGGGAGAGGAGCTACGGAAGCAAATAGGAGCACCCTCATATATTGAATGCAGTTCAAAAACACAGGAGGTATATATAGAGAATAATAATACATTAGTCATTAGTGTAGATATTAGAATGCAAGAGCTTTGTGATTTTTAAAAGTGTTGATAATGTGAGAGAGTGCAGAATGTGAAGGGGGTGTTTGACGCAGCCATCCGAGTGGTGTTGCAGCCGCCCAAGCAAAAAAAGAAGAAGAGCAAAGCGCAGAAGGCATGCTCCATCCTATGATACTTGGACACTTTTGTTTTTATATACACGATACATATTTTTCATTCCCTTCATAATATATATATATTCTCATCAACATTCAATCCATGTGTAATGTGTTATGCTCCACAATCCATATGTTCAGACGCCAAGTTTAGCTGCTGGCTTATGTTATTAATATTAACGGAGTTTTGGAGGAACCAACATCTTCTACTCCTGTAACTCATGCAGACACCACCTGCATGCTTTTGAATCAATTCCAACCTCAACGTTTCTTCAACTAATCATGTTTTATATACATGATTCAGACTTGGCAACCACATGAGACCTTTTTCTTTCTCTCTCTTTTTTTTTTTTTTTAATGAAAAAAGATAACATTATTGGCAGAGTCAATTAGGACAGGAAAAGTGCGGATACAAGTTTTTGTTTCCCAAGTTGTCTCATAGCTTTTATGAGAAGTTGAAGCCATATTTCTTGATTATGAAACTATAGGAATGCAAGAAAAGTTCATTCAAAACATTCCGCTTTTATTTTCTGGTATCTCTCACTCATCTCACCACTTTGTTGTCTCTGAAACTCCATGTAACGCATAGTGTTCGATAAGAACGAGTCTACGCCTGACTCCAGCTTTCTCGTCTCACATGTGATCAACTCCATCAAGCTCTGGATTGTGTCTCCACTTACATGTGAATTTCCTTTCTCTAAGAAGTAAAGATACCTGCAATACACTCACTCGTAAGAGCATTAGAGAAAGCCGTGGCAAAGAAAAAGAGTAGAGCGTTTTGTTTTGTATTCACATCTTAAATACAAGCGTTTTCCAGCTTGAATACTAATCCTGCCTTCACTAAATAGTAAATATGTAACTTACTTGTTTAGCACTTCTACATACAGAGCAACCGACCCAATGCTACTGCTACCACGGGAGGCACTGGCCATTCCTTGCGCAGCATCTGCAATTCTCTGCGCCCTCTTCAGGCAAAGCACAACCCTGTTCTCATTTCATAAATTCCATATTAGCTCGAATTGCCAATTTCCCAACACAAAGTCTGGCTCATTGGACTAAGAGACAGGAGTTCACATTAAAGAACTCTCGGTATGCCTCATATTTCTCCCCTTCTTAACTCTGTGATTTAGTAATTAAGCGCATGCAATCACACATGCAACATACCTCTCTCCATCTTTCAGGCTCTCGCATTCATCAGACCAGAAGAGATGTGCACATTCGTAAACAGCTCTACACTGATCTGGCTTCTTAAGGAGTTTTGCAGAATACTACAACAACATAGGTTTGTCTTATTAGTATTCAATGTAGTACTCACCAAATCTTACCCGTACTCAACTGGAATGTCAGGGAAGATACCCCTGTCGCCTTGTGAGTCAGAGTATCTCTGTTCTCAACATTAAAGACACGCATCCGTTGGAGTGTTCCTATTATCAAACGTAGTGCTGTTACTTGTGCCTTTGAATCCTAAAGCAACCAAAATTCAACGTCAAGTAAGAATTTTGTCACAGAAGGATACGTGTATAGCCTTGAAGAGATTCACTTACTGAAATTTCTTCTTCGTATACAAGAAATGCTTTTGTGAAGAAATCATAAGCGACTGGTTCTAACTCGCAGTCGTTTGCTGCCTGGGGATTCAAAATTTTTTCAGCTATCCACTTTATCTAATGGTTATGTAATGATCATAACCAAATTATCACATACCTTAGCACATTGCAAGTAAAGTCGTAATGCCAAATCAGATGCTGAAACATCAGATAGAGCTTCTACAGCCTGTAAGAAAACTGAGATTAATAACTTTACTCATGCTCATCTAATACTGGCGGAAAAAGACCATTGAGTTTAAGTGGGACAAAGCCAAAGACTTTAGCAAGGTAACCAAAGAGTCTATACTCTTTTCTGACAACCGAGATGTATGTAACACTTGCCTCAGTTAAGAGCTGTAGAAGTCTATTCGGTGTTGCTAACACGTCATCTCCAAATGGGTTTTCTTCTCCGCATTGCAGTCGCCGAATAAACTGCATTTGAAAGCGTATAATACATCAACAAAACAGCATAATACATCAAGACTAAAAGTGTCCTTCTAAATTCAAACACAATGTCTATTGAACCGATGGTAAAACTGGGGAGGATATAGCCTTCCAAATTTTGGGAATATCCTATACTTTTTCCCAAGATGGAAAATAGAGTGACCACAGTGAGAAAATAGAAACCTTGAGAGTGGAAAAGACAAGGGGTGGTATCGTAAAAGGTAGACGCTTTGGTCCACCAGTGAGAATGTGCTTCCTTACTGTGAAAAGTATCTGTAGTTGGGCAAACGAATTAGGAATTCCACATGCAGGGGACATTAATAGTCAACGACTCTGATTCGCAACAACATATAAATATACACACTTTTGACATTTCTTCTGGATCATCATTGTAAAGCATGTGAATAAGTCGTGCAACAGCGTTCTGCTCTTCCTGGAAATCTTCGTCATCAACCTAGAACTCAACATAGTTTCCAATTTGAAACAGCATAAGATACACTAACAGGCAAGAATATCTAAAGAAAAGAACACTCTTTTGAGTGACTGGAAAAATGTGAACATGAACACTATATGAACTGACGAACAAGTGTTCAGGCACCTCATCATCAATTACTCCATCAAAATCTTTGACGATCCCCTTAGTCAGTTCAAACAATGCATCGACCTGCCAGAAGCAATAAAATCAAAACGCCACATCAAAAGAGGGCAGCAATAGAAGATGCCAAACTGAGGAAAGAGAAGCAAACCTCATCAGCGGTAGCAATGCGGGTATTGTTTTTCAAAATGCTTTGAATGATAATGATTGTCATTGCTTTGTTTGTCTCATGGTCAAGGTATTCCATGACTCTAGAGTAGTTGGTAAGCTTCAAGATAGTTACAACATCATTATACTTCTCCAAGGGAGCGCTAAGAAATGCAACAATCTGTTTTGCTGCCTTGTCATCACAACGCTTTCCTGTGGCAGAGAGTTGGCTAACACAAGATCCCTAATTAAAAAATAGGAAATAGGAACAACAATGCATATTAGCAATAAGTTGAACTGATAAGAGTATACCTACAAGATAATATAAAAGAATGAACTTATCACACTTATACATGATCGAAAGGCATTATACCAAAACTTGGTCCACATAGTCTAGGCGATCGGAATGGACATGGAGAGTGAATTTCAGAAGAAACAAGTACAAGGTTACAGATCCTGAGGTCGACAAGTCCACCTGTGCTTCTACAACCTGAGTCATCAGATAAGACGTAGACTCAATCAATTGATTATGACAACAATTTACAACCACTAAGAGATTATCAAAATCAGAGAAAACTGGTACAAAAAAATTACATATTTTTTAATAGTTTAATTCAACACAACCATCGAGACTAAACTGGAATGTTTGGATATTTTTGAATGCTGGCCAACCCCTCATAAATAAAGTTGCTCAAGGGTAAATTGTAGTTAGTTTTCTTAGCTTCATGATTAGATTCAAGATTTACCTTCCCAATGGCATAATTCAACTTCGTAAAGGCTTCTACTTGCAGGAAATTAGGCAATGCTTCCACACTGGAAGCAGCATAGTTTGAAAGCCTTTCCATTAAACGCGAAAGGACCGTCTTGATATCAACAGACGGCTGAAAAAGACAATGACAAAACAGAAAATAGGGGAAACATGTTCTGATGGGATGACTTTTACTGAGCAGCATCATCTTTTATTAAATACTGCATATGAGAAGTAAAATAGGGAGGAACGGCTATGTTATCGAAAAGCACCTGAAGTTGTGGACAAGCACCTAATAGTACATCGAGAGTTTGAATGTGAAAATCATCAGGAAAGACTTGAATGATGCAATCCATTAGGTAGCACTGCGCAAGTTCATCCTTACAGTTGACAACCTTTTGAAACATAGCGATAAATAATTCATTTTCACTAGCATGTAGATAGAAACTTGGATGCGAAACACTATCTAAAAGATGAGAAACCACAGACCTGCTCCAGTATTCTAGGAAGAACAGTATCCCTGTAGATGTCAAGGTCAACACCTTCCAGTTGACTGAGTACATGAAGGTTCTTCCCAACCTTATCAGCAGTAAGAAAAGAAGGAAAAAGATGGCTCTCAGCAAATAGGCAAATTTCTAGATGAGAAGAATCAGCTACAGGTAACTTCAATTACAAGATCGCGTAGCTCATTCCTTTCTCTCTCCTGTTTCCCCTTCTCCCGATTAGGTCCCTGTATACCAGAAAACCTCAGACTCAGGATCAATTCAGTAAGGAAAACTCATAAACATTTGAAAATCGCATGATTGGACATTGGACACTCGCGATATGGTTTTGGTTCTGGTTCAGCCGTTCAGGGTACACAACCATATACAGTAGATGCATGCTTTATATGAGAACAAAAATATATCACTATATTTCCAACCAACCTGGTGTTGCATTCGGACCCATAGTTTGTTCATCTCAGTAAAATTTTGAAGCACAAACTCAAGAGCATCCATGTGTGTATCAGCATCTCTACAGAGAACAGAAAAGCACTTGCGTCTTTACATGCCTTTCCTAACTTAGCAAAGAATATAACAGCAGGTTCAAGGAGATTTAAAGTTGTCAGGCCTAACCCTTCCAAGTCAGAACCAATGCTGGGTAACTTATCCCTACTAATTTGAGCAAGGTAACTTCTCAAGAAAAGACCACGTAAGGGATGTTGAACAGCTCGGCACATTTCTACAAGATCCTTAAGTATCTCCCTTGCAGTAACGTCCTTGGATTTGAGATATACAGATCCTATGGTACAGAGGAGATACCTGATTTTCGATTGACGGTTGTAGACAGAGAAAGTTGAAATCAGATAAGGCATAAGGGCAATAAATATTCAGATACAGAACCCTTAGACCAAAGGAATGTCAATCGGGAAAGAAAAAGATTGCTTACAATCTTGGCAAAATGTTTCCGGAATGCTGCACTAGCTCGTACAGCTCAGCGATGGAGCAACCACGTCCCTTACGTGGCCTAAAAAACATCTCTAATTTTCTCAATTCATCAAAAGCCCGAATATCTGTAAAAATAAGAGCGCAGTAAGAAAAAGAAAATTATACACAGCAATTATCCCGTGAAACTGAAGGCCATGGGAGCACAGATCAGAAGAAGAGGAGGAGGACTCACACAGTTCATAATATTTGTGAGGAGAAAGCTTGGAAGTACGAAGCTCGTTGAGCATCTGAGCAGAAAACTTAAGAGCGTCTTTGAGATTGTTGGAGTCCTGATTGCAGATAAAAATCGAGAAGTTAGGGCTGGCAATGCGGAAGAAGAAGAAGAGCCTAATAGAAAGAGAAAAGGGAAATGGGAAATGGGTGGGTGAAGAGAGGAGAGGAGAGAAACCATAGCGCGCTGCATATAGAAAGCGTTTTGCTTAAGGGCGGTGGTGGCCGCCGCAAGCCACTTCTCATCATCGTCGGCGATCATATTGTGTCAACTGGCGTAGTCGAGTCTCAATTTTAACCGAATGAATCTTTGGGGACTTAAAAAGCTTAAATTGGATTGGAGTGGCGTCGCCGGGTTATTATATTGCAACACTTGGTACAACTTTTATTAACTGCTTAGGCCTTGATTGAGAAGGCTTTTAGTGGAGCTTAAAGCTCTTTAAAATCCAATCGAGTTTAGAGGGGACCTAAAAGCTTCTCACCTCTAAGCTATCAGTTGAAGTTTTTTGAGAGTTTTAAACTATTTAAGTTATAAAAAGACTTAATTGTCATTGTATATTTAACTAATTTATTATTTTATTCATGTTTATCATATGTCTATTTCTGTAATTTTATATCTAACAGCTCGCAGTTTTACCAATCAAATAATAGCTAATGGAGCTTACAGCTTCAGCTTTTTACTGCTTCAGCCCCTTACAGCTACAGCTCTACCAAAAGCCTTCCCAATCGACCCCTTAGTCCATCGTCCACAATTTCACATGCTTTAACTTGGTCTGGTCTTTATTTGGAGTGGCTAAGCCACTCAAGTTGTAACCGACAACAGCTACAATCATCTTATAATACTACTCATATTCAATTTGCCATGTAGACGACACCAGACACCACCCTTTATGCTTATTACGTTGACTGTGTTACAGAGAACCTTCGAACTAATCCTCTACCCATTTTTTGGTACAATCTACTAACGTTTCTGCCCGAACCAAAAAAATCTGAGAACAATGAAATATAATTAGAGAGACCACAAATGTCTTTTTTCCCATTCTAACAAAATTTTGTCGGCAAAAACAAAACACTACTCTCCTATTCTTTGTGACCTGCAAAACGACACAACTTCTAGTGATGAAGTCATAGCATAGCCCGGATCTGGCCGAGGGGAAACCACATGTTGGTTTCCTTTTCATCCGTAAAATCGAAATTGTATTGGGGATTAAACTACTCTCCTTAATCACCATGTTCCTCCTCTTCGCATCCTACTCTCAGGCCATGGACTATCTCATTCAAGTCCACGAGGCCACACCCAGGTATCCGTCCTATATTCCTTTCCTTCACCACCATTCTCACTCTATCAACATCCTCCCGCCACCCAGCAACATTGTAAACGTTCATAAGCAAATGATAATACTTGTAGTTCTGGGGATCTGTCTCAATCAGGTTTTTGGCAATACTCTCTCCCAGAACTGGATTTTGGGTGAAACGTGATGAGCTGAGCAGGTTAGCCCATTTCGCAGATTCTGGAGTCACATTTTCCTCTGGCAGCTTCTTCAGCGTTTCCTCTGCTTCTTGGGGGAACCCGGCATTGGAGTAAAGATTAGCCATACACCATTGGTGCCCAAAATTGGGTTTGATCTGGAACTCGTCAACCATCAGAGCATAATAGCTTTTTCCTTGCAAAAGAAGCCCAGCTCTAGCACAACCGCAGAGAACACCGATGAACGTTACTTCATCAGGTATGAACACAGTAATGGCTTCATTGATCATGACTTCAAATAACTTGAGCCCGTCTTCAGGATCCCCGTGAAGACAATGTGCCAATATCATCACATTCCACGTTACTACATTCCTCAGGGTTAGACTATCGAATATCCTACGTGCTAAGTCTACTTCCTTACACTTTCCATACATGTCAATAAGAGATGTATCAATGACTATGCTAGAATTCAGCAAGGTATTTTTTATCAAAAAAGCATGAACCGACCTGCCTTCCTTCAGTCTAGCTGATCTACCACAAGCATTCAGCAACAAAACCAAGGTAGTCTCGTTTCCTTGAAAACCTGTTCCAATCATCTCACGGAACAAACTAATGGAAACTCCAGGATTGTTCCCACTCAAATAAGCGGTAATCATGATATTCCAAGAGATTATGTTTTTTTCTGGCATTTTATCAAACAACTTGCGAGCAGACATAAGATCGCCGTTGGTCACCGCCCCAGTAATTATTGAGTTCCAGGACACAATATCTCTCTTGGGTATTTCAACAAACAGCTTATTGGCAAGCTCCAAGGCACCGCAAGAAGAATACATATGGATTAACGAATTTTGAACAGGCAAAACTTGATCACACCCATGCTTAATGGTCTGCCCGTGACACTTATTACCGGAAGCAATGCAGCACGTCTTCTCGACACAACCAAACAAGGAGACGAAGGTGTAGGTGTCAGGAGCAAAACCACATTTCAATATATCGAAGTAAAACCCCAACGCTTGTTCCGGAGTAGACGAGGTCGAATAAGCCTTGAAGACGCTATTTGCGCAATAGAGCTTGCCGATACTTCGAAATATCGAAAGGGTGTAGCTGGCGTCGCCAAAACGCGAAGAACACTTCAACAATCTGATAGACCAAGAGGAATCCCAGAAGTTGCCGGAGGTGATGAGCCTCGCGTGGACTTGGACAAGATGTCCAATGTTACTGGTGTGACTCAGAAGTTTGAAAAGACGAAAAAGACCCAGAACGGGGATGCCGGTGGGGTTAGAAGAAGGAACTGATGGGGTGATAGGTCCGGATCTGAGGAATTGGCGGATTGAAGAAGCTCTTGCCATTCATCTCCAGCTTGAATCCTTAGAGGTGATTTAGGGCTGGATTCGGAAATCGCCATTAAACCACGATCATATCTATGAAGGACTCAGGAGCGTCGAGGGACTTCACGGAATCTGGGTGGAGGCAAAGGAGAATTGGCAGTCTAAATAAACCCGCTAAGAGAGTCAGAGCGTAATTGGAGCCCAAAGCCAATCAAGTTTTAATGAAGAAGACCGGAGGAGATTGTGTGATATTTTTAAATAGAGTTAAATGGTTTAACACCAATAAACTAAAACTAAAACTAAGCTTAAAAGGGACGTTTATAAGCATCTAGTAACCTATTTTGATCTGATATACTTCATTTTAGATAGAAATGATCCTGTTAAAAGCCAAGACAAACACAAACACACACGTATCTATTGAAGACTACAGAAATCTGTATGAAAAAGCAAAAAATAGAGATTTAAGAGAAGCAAGTTACGTAGGGAGATATTAAAAAGAAAAAAAGAAAAGAAAAAGAGAAACAGAAAAGAAGGTGAGAAGTAAAGGTCTAGTGTTGGTGTGTGAAGATATAGAGAGAGAGAGAGAGAAGGATTTGACGTACTTTGCAATCCAGAGGAGACCTTGCAAACCACGCAACAAACCCATCCCACCCCTTTTCTCTCCCTTACCTCACTATCTTAAATTGATAACCCAGGACTGCTTCTAAGGAGAAAACGCTTCCAGAAGAAGAAGAAGAAGATGGGTCTAGAGAAGTGGCTTCCCTTTCTCTATCCCACCGCAGGAGGGGAAGAAGATTGCAGTGTGTGCCTGATGAGAATGGAAATGAGAGACGATGATGTCAAGGCACTCCCCTGTTCCCATCACTTCCACAAGCATTGTGTTGACAGATGGTTCAATGTGAGCCGGAAGGTGTGTTGTCCCCTCTGCCGCTTTTCCCCCACCACCTTTGACGTCCTCCTCCTCACCGATGACCTTCTCCTCTGGTTCTCTTCTTTCCATTTCTGATTCCTTCTCCTTCCTCTCTCTCTCTTTTCCTCTTTCCTTCTCTCCACCCCGCTCACTGCTATATTTTCACTCTTCTCTGCCTCAATATCCCTTCTCCTTGTAAAAGCAAAAGTTGTCTACTAGTGGTTTTTTTTCTCGGAAATTAAAAGCATTTGTACAAAAAAGGGCATGTAATTTTTAGAATTATCGAGTATCTGTTAAGATACAAATTCCCTTTAAGATGTCTTTGACTTTAATGGTATTAGAAAAAATCCAATGTGCCACAAAGCACACAAAGAAATTTACTTGCACCAAAACCAATGTACAGTAAACATAAGATAACCAGGCTCAGATACACATCAGGAAAATCAGGAAAACGAATATTATTCAATCAACATAAAACCACAAGAATCCAAGATGAATGTGTTAGTCAATCAGAGGAAGGCCATAAGAGATAGTAGAAGTAGAAGTTGAGACGCGAGAGGGATGAGACTGGCTGCAGCGCTTGTGCTAGGAGTTAGGGTACCGTCACGACCTACCGTTGGCGGTGGCGGTATAGCTAGAGGAGGAGACGGAGAAGGAGGAGGTGGAGAAGGAGGTTGGGCGACGGGTGATCTAGGTGGAGGAGAAGCTTCGACCTCTGGTGGTGGAGGAGTCGATGACTCCAAGCTTTCATCTTCAAAACCTGCCGTTAACAATAACATTTCATTAAGAATGGTTTGTTAGGGGAAACTTAAAAAAGTCACTCTGCTTTGGTCACTCACAATGAGACCGCTTCCAACCCAAAACCATCCTCTCCCGGTCGAATACAATGCGGTAGCCCGACATGAGGTTCTCTGCAAGCACCAAACATGAAATGCGTTCAGCACATACTCTCTCTCTCACTCTCTCTCTCTATTTCTCAATTGTATACATAAAATGTGCGCGGTGTAAGACTCAATATATGGAGATACTTACGTCCGATGATGTCAAGCCCCACGTTCTTCAGAATACCCAAGCAGTAGATGAAAGTATTGTCCTGTTACTCATTGTCAAATCAAGAAGCAAATGTATAGAGATACGTCAATACAGGAAAATAAGCAAAAATTGAACTAAAGAGAAAAAATGATCTCTTGCCTCAATCTCCGCCGTGAAAAGTGGATTTCTCAGACTCATGTCGGTTCCTCCAACAAAAGTCATCTCTATTTTGGGAAAAACAATGCTTGTAGCGTTTGGGCTGCATGTGTAGAGGACGAACATCAGGACTCAGATTTAGTACAGAGATCGCTATAGATATTGGACATCTTATAAGTAATATAGAAAGGTAAACTCTTTCCCACTCAAATACTTCAAATTGGTCTTCTCTATATTCAGTGTTTCTTATCTTTTTACTTTCTAGGTGTTCTGGCGTTCGTTAGAGTCCAAATTTTTTACTAAACTGGGAAAACTTATGACAACGATAGTTATAAGAAGAGTGTGCACATGACCTCAAGTCGTAACAGAACTCAAATGGCATCTGAGGATCAAACGGACGTCGCTTGTCTTTGACAAGATCGTCAAACTGCAATAGTAAAAAGAACAAAGGTCATATAAAGTAACTAACACAAGCTTGGAGGAAGTCTGTCATTTCGACGTCCATGAAAAAATTACAGATATGAGCTATATAATGATTAAAAAAATAACACAAGAAGTTCTCTCAGGCAAATCCATTTTTTTTAACAGGAATTTTATCAGAAGGAACTTACAGCTCCAGTAATAAGACCATACGCTGGTTCCGTTAAGCGCGTAAAAGTTGAACCAGTGTCGAATTGTGCGAATAACTGAACACCGAGGGTATCTCCCCCCACTGATACTTCCGTCACGTTCACACCATATGCCAGACTAGTTTTCATTTCGGAAAAATAAACTGTGAAAAAGAAAACCATGGGAGACAGAAACAGAATATTTGTAGATAGTAAGTCCAATTGGATAATTTTAAGCACAATCAACCTGTACCTTGGTCCAACAGAAGTAAATGGCGTCTCCTGCTGATCCGTGTAGCCTTTGTCTCCGAAACTAATTCTTCCGATGGCTTCAATTACATTCCCGAAACACATTGAGAAGGAGTTTGCGGTGATATTTGCTTTTGCCAGTACGCTGGGAACAGAATACTCTTCCATACCAAGCCCAAGTAAACCGTTCACAGCCACAGCTCTCTGCAATATACCTGTCTGATTCTGACCACAACTGCATTACAACACATTCCCATTAACAAAAGGAAACATTTTTATCGATTCAGTTCATTGGCATCTCTTTTGTGGCCTTATAGGCCATTATCCGAGACAAAAGACCGTTGATGGATCCATATATGAGTTCTTAGAGAGGTAAAGGACATAGGCTTTTACATGTCTGTGTTTCAACACTATTGAATCTCATATTTAATTGGTTTTGCTATGCACAAAAATAGACAATTAGGTTGCTTTTTGATGGGGTAACACGAAGAGATCATTTTTAAAAAATATTTTATGGCACCAGACACCAGTTTTGTAAGAAAACAAAAAAGAGAAAGGAAAGGAGTCATTACTTACCCAAGCGTGATATTAGCTTTAACGGGATCCAACTCAGCGTCCTCTGTGATCAAATGCAAGACATCCTGGAACAATGTCCCTGAGCTGACTGTGGTGCTAGAGTAGGGAATCTGATAGGGGCAAATACTTGTAGCAGAAGAACACTGATCCGATCCAAAACAACGTGTGTCACTGCATAGAATGCTTGAACTTGAAGAAGATGCGTTGGGGGTGTACAAATTAAGTGGTAGACTCTGTGCCAAAGAAGAGAAACGAAAGCAGTAAGGAAATATCAGTCCCTTTCTAATCTGAAAAAGAATGTGCTTGCATAGGATGTTAATGCATAAAGAGAGAGAGGATAGGTACTTGTGGAAGTCCAGCGTCTTCCAAGTCGCTGATGCAAGTTGTACCACAATTGCAAGGCAACCAAAACAAATCGCTGCTGGTGTCCAGGGCCACAAGGAACCAAGTAGGGGGAGTTCCCACAGAGACATTGGCGTAATGCAGGCTGAAACCAGATGAAAATGTGTCAATATATACACAAATCAAAAGTGGTTTCAAGAAAAGTTTGCACGCAATAGAATCGAGTATTACACATAACGAATTACTATTGAAAGAAGAAAATGAAAGCTTGCATGGTATAGTGAAGAGGTATTACGATCCCAGAAAACGGAGTGAAAGCGTGCGGTTACCCCGCATGAAAGTAACGGGCGGTTCGTCATTGTTGGAGGCAAGACCTCGACCCCTGATCAAACGGTCACGGTGGGCCAAAACCTTGAAATACTCCAAACTTCCCTTTTCTGGCAATTGATTGTCAAAACCGAAGGTCTGGGTAACGGCATCCGAGAGCAGGTGATGAACTTCGAAGCTGAACTTCCCAGAAGCCTCACATCTCTCCAACCCCCAAGCCACCACTAACACAGACAATAACACAAACACATGGCGTGCTACGTCAGCCATGAATTATATCCCCGCTTTTTTCCGAGAAAACAAGAAAACTTGCGGAGTAAAAGTCTTCTTTGGCTTTTCGGATACTGAAATAGGACGGGACGAATAGCGTATATGTAAGGAGCTGGAGTTTGACTCGTTCGCATTGTTCCAGATAAGCATTGAAAAACTGAGTAGATTCTAGGAGGTAATACTTGTTTAATCGGAGTAGTAGGCATTATTTTTCATCTTCGTCTTCTACCCTGAAAGTTGACGAAGGCAGAATTGTGTTGTGCGGAGAGGGCGACTTCTGAAATTGGGGATTTTGTTAATATAGTAGCCCGTACTATCAATTCGCGTAAAAGATCCTTCTACTCTTCTTATTTTGCACTTAACTCCTTTTATTATATTTCAAATTATAATTAACGACCCTTTTTTGTGGGCGTATGTGTGGGCCGTGGGGCGGTGGAGGGAAGGAATATTTGTTGTTAACAGGATAATGCATAGTTGATTACTTGATTTTATATACAAAAAAAAAAAAAAAAAAGTTGTGTGTATTATTAGGTAGTTTGGTCGTACTAATTCGACTTATTATACTACAAATTGAGAAAGATAAATCCTTAATTAACAAAGGTCAAGAGATAGACGAGGAGCGCATTATATATGATTAAGACAAGTTGAGTATCATTATGGTTTGACTTTGATTTATTCTGTTCCAGTCAAAGTCTCGGCTTAATAATTAATATCATATAGTAAGTATATGTTAATTTTAATCAATTTTCCATCATTCTCAGTTTGAGTGGACTTTGGATATAATTGAGGTCCGTTGAATAATTTAATATGTGACGAGTGACCCTAGCTATATTAGTTTAGTGGATTTTAAATGTTCCACTTGGAAGATAGAGAGTTGAAGAAGAATGCATGGTAAAAATGAAGATAAGATAGAATTTAGTTTAGTTATTTTTTCACATATATAATCAGATATTATATAGAATCAAAAATGGTAAACATAATAAAAGAAGAAAGGATGAAGAAAAGGGAAGAAGGGTAATTAGGGTTCAAAGGGGTGGATGGGTTGGGGGGTATAAGAGTTGGCTGTGGGGGTGCTGATGATGGCTGCTCGGCTGATCCCTCGGGCTCGGCTCTCCTGAAACCACTTTCATCGTTACCTGAAATCAAATTAATTAATGTTACAACTAATTATTACGTATAGTATTGATTAAATCATCACCTACGTTACTTATTTGTGGAATATCTATATATATAATTAAGTGTTATATAAAGGGGACATACAATCAGATTCCTTCCATCCCAACATCATTCTCTCCCGATCATGGACGATTCTGTAGTTTGTCATGAAGTTTTCTATTACCAACAAAACAAAAGAAGATGGAAGATGGTTAATTAGAATTACATATGTAGATATGTATGGTAGGGGTTGGTGTCTTTAATTTGATATATTGAGAAAAAGAAACGAACGTCCGATGATGTTGATCAAGTCTTCCTCATCTTGCTTTAGTACTGCCAAGCAGTACACTCTTCTTCCTCCCTGCAACCAATGCCCAATGCCCAATGCATGGAGATAATTAAAAGAGGCATAATGATGATGGAAGATGCATCATGCATTGGGTGTGTATACATATAAATATATGATTAAAAAAAAGAAAAAGGAATTAGATGATGAGTGATGAGTGAGTTATATACATCTAAGGTGCCGAAGATTATGGGGCTGAATACATCATACACACTTCCCCCCTCCATCTCCAAACTCACCGAAGGAAGCTTCTCTTCATCAAAACTGCATCCAATAATTCATTTCCAGAGTTAATTAATCTCTTCATCGTCTATATATATATATATATGTAAAGTCTAGCTAGTTATATGGTTTAGGGAGCCAACGCTGATGTTTCGAAGTAGCAGTACTCAAGGGGGCTCTCCTCTTCCATCGGAAGTCGTTTGTCCGGTACAGAGAGATGAAACTGCATGCATGCGTACAACACACAAGCATATAACTTATAATTAACAACAAAGCTAGATACTGGCCAGGACATATTAATTTATATGAGATATAAATATATATATATATAATATACGTACGTTTGTGGTTAGAGAAGTGTAGTAGGGTTCCAGTAGCCATGTAACGGCCGTGCCTGAGTCGAAAATCGCATTGAATCCTGTTTCCACCGTCACACTTCCAACCTTGAACTTGGTGATGCTTACTTCGTAAAACGGTCTGGAGGTGATGAATGCAATCACTAATTAATATTCCAGGTGAATTAAAACTAAATAATAAAGGGGATGGGAGATCTAAAGATGGAAAAGAAAGAAGAGAGGAGAGGAAATTAGTTCACGTAGAAGGGGTGAGAATCAATGGAGTTTGAAGCTGGTCTGAGCTGCCACTGTCCCCGAAACTGATCGTTCCCCTCCCTTTAGCACTAAAACACATGGAGAAAGAATCTGAGGCGACCACACCGGCTTTAGCCAGCATGTTGGGAACCGCTATATCTGATATTCCCAGTCCCATTATACCATTTACAGCCACTTGTTGGAACAACCCTAGCTGAGACTGACTACACCTGCACCACACCATATACCACAGTACTCAACTGTCAACCATCCCATCCTATCCCATCCTCATATATTTATATATTTAGTTATCTAATAGAAGTAATTAATATTCTGTTAACACTTCATATATAATGCGGATTAACTAGGAATAAAAAACACAAGTACCCGAATGTGATCCGAGCATCCTTGGCTTCTGCTTTTGAACCTTCTTCTGTTCTTAGATGGATCACATCCTCCACCAGTACTCCCTTGCTTTTGCTTCCCGGTGAAAGATATCGAATTGTATAAGGACAGTCGCTGCTCGGAGAAACGCATCTGTTTCTGAATTCACACAGGCTGCTATTGCAAGGAACTTTTGAGCTTGATGTTGAGTTCGTTGGGTCGTAAATGTTTAGCTTTATGCTCTAATATTTTATATATACGGGCGTTAACCTCTATCATGTTTTAATATCCGAACTCCAACTGATATGTAGTATCATTAATTACAATTAGATCAGTTTATATAATACGGTATACCTTGCCTCCATCTGTCTCCATCCTCCTCACGCAAGTGGAATTGCAATTGCAGGGCAACCAGAATAAATGACTTCCAGTGTCTAATGCCACCAGGAACCATTGAGCAGGCGTCCCTACCGTCACATTCGCATAATGGAGACTGAGAATTAAGAAGAAGAAGAAAACTGAAATAAAATATCTATATATATTATATATGCATAATTAACAAGTAGATAGGAAAATGAAAAACAGAGGAGTTTGGAAGAACATTTTACAAATTGATTTCTTGGGTGGAGTTTCCTTGAGCAAAAGAAAGAGTTGGTTCATCGTTGTTGGATGCTAGCCGGCGTCTTCTAAAGGTACGATCACGGTGAACTAAGGTTCTGTAAAAGTCAAGGGTGCCCATTTCAGGCAAACCATGGTCACCCAGAACGTTCTTGACTTGCTCTGAGAATCGGTGGTGAATTTCAAAGGAGAAGGAGCCGGTAGCAGAAGGAGAAGGAGAAGGAGAAGAGTGAGACTTGTTGAATCTCAAAAACAAAACGATGAAACCCAACAGCAACACCCAATCCCATCCCAACTTCCCACTACACCACGCCATTCTTTTAGATTAACAACAAATTTATTGCTACACTTTGCTACTTGAGTTCCTTTTACTACAAGAAACTTTCTTCAAAATCTTTACAGGAAAGGTCGACGTTTGTCTTCTCCTTGGTGTTTGTCAACGGGGTTCTAATCGTTAATCAAGATCGTTTTTGGAAGAAACGTTGCCAACGAAATTGTCATATTTTTTATTCTATTCAACAACATCAACTCTCGTATTTTTAATTATTCTACATTTAAGCAATTTGAATATAATCATTATTCATTAGTCCATGAATCATTATCGAAATTCGAAATTGAATATTGTGTGCCCGTTTTGTAAATAGAGACGTGGAGGGATGTTTGTCTGATCCGATGAGTTTGGTTGGCGCAACACCCCTTACATAATTGATACAACAGCGTAAATTGCCTTGAAAATAATTTAATTCTGTTATATAGATTTGTGAGCAATAGAAATTTATATACATATAAATATATAATATATAAACATTATTAAGAAATTTATATATTATATAAATATATAATATATAAACATTATAACTACCAAATACCAAGGGTTTAATAGGAGGTTAAGGGGTCTTTTGGTAAAGAGAAGAAAAATCTGACATTGGAAATGAAAGTACTTGTAGAATATTAAAACTCAGAAACCGTTGACTCCAGAAATAACGGGACAAGTTTATGCCTAGTTGATAGGAATGTTAAAAGTCACACTCTTTCATTGGGTTTAATTTCTCTCTCTCCGAGCTTTGAATCTATATATAGATGTTTTTATTCATTTTATGAAGAGGCTTTATGATTCTGAGAAATGACTGTATTAAAACTAATGAAAAGTAGAACTCTTGAAACTTACACAAAAGTACAAGTATTACCAAAAAAAAGAAGTAATACATATCTCATATCATAGGAAATAAAATGTACTTGCAAACTAATTTAATTAATTTAATAAACTAAGAGATAAACGTGTTAGAAAAACCAATAACTATATATATAATATTGTTGTAGATAAGATCCAAATCTGATTGAGTCTTGAGTGTGTGCCAAATCTGGAAAACTAATTTGAAAGCAGAATTGGTTCCGATGCATCCCCGTTGATATATTATGTATACTGGATGTTAGATTTTGTTAGGGTTAATTTTGATGATGATATACAGATGTATATCGACTGTACGTACTGCAAATACACAACTTTTTTAGGTGTGAAGATCCCTGAGTAAACTCGAGTGTAGCGTGTAGGGATATATAAATAGATAGAGAAATAAAGGTTCCTAATTACAATAAGAAATAAGATCAAGCCTTGGTTCTGGAGAAAGTGGGAAGAAGGTCGAGGTGGTGAATGAAATGAAGGTCGTGTACGAGAGGATTCCCGGTTCTTCCAGGCGGAGACCCTGTGTACCACACGGGTGAACAACCAGTACCGCACACCGCCTCTCTTGTTCCTGTACCTTCTACTGGGCGCTGTAAATTATATTATATTATTAATAAGTAAGCGATCAACCTTAGGCATGCAAATTGCAATACCAATATAGAATAAAAATGATGAGAGAATGACCTTGTCGATTATGCAGAGGGCTCCGCTTCGTCCCTCCTGACTTTGTTGGCTGATGAAAGACAATTAAAGCCATTAATTATTATAATTTATATTTGTCAAGGTTCTCTGTTTTAAACTTGTTCTGTTTTGTTGTTCTATGTCACGTTTATTTTGTGGGTTTTGTCTTTTGTGTTTAAAATATGTCTGGTCCATTTAGAATATTAAATTAGGTTGAAAGAACGAGAAGAATGTGTCTCTCGTTGCTTTAAGGTTGTTGCAGGTTACGAACATCGAAGTAGTTTTTGGCACACATCGAATTGCATTTGTCATTTGGTATCAGAGCGGTTTGTGC
>KE151829.1:0-12921 GCA_000411095.1 Aethionema arabicum | reverse complement strand
TAGCTGAAGAGGTATATGTGTCTCAACCTCCTGGGTTTGAAATTGCAGGAGAAGAACACAAGGTTTATCACCTACACAAGGCACTCTATGGGCTTAAACAAGCACCTAGGACTTGGAACTCAAAACTGGATGATTGCTTGAGGTCGCTGAGTTTTAGTCGAAGTTCTTCGGAGCATGCGCTATACATTCGCATTAAAGGGTCAAAACGATTGTTAGTGGGAGTTTACGTTGATGATTTAATCATCACAGGAGATGACAAGGCTGAAATTGACAAGTTCAAACAAGAGATGTGCAAATCATTCAAGATGAGTGATCTCGGTTTACTTTCATTTTACTTGGGTATCGAAGTTCAGCAAAACTCAGCTAGCATCACATTGAATCAGTCTGCATACGCAGATAAAATATTAGAACAAAGTGGAATGAAAGATTGCAATTCATGCCACACACCAATGGAACGGAGGCTTAAACTCAGCAAAATCAGTTCTGCACCTGAGACAAATGCTGCTGAATACAGGAGTATAGTAGGAAGTCTTCGATACTTAGTTCACACCAGACCTGATTTGTCGTTTGTGGTAGGTTACGTCAGCCGTTTCCTAGAGAAACCCACCACCGAACATCTGGCCGCAGTGAAACACATCCTCCGTTACATTGCCGGCACACGCAGCTTTGGTTGCTGCTACAAACGAGATGATGAGAAGGCTCGTTTGGTGGGTTATTGTGACAGTGATCTCGCTGGTGACGTCGACGACCGTAAGAGTACTTCAGGAGTGCTGTTTTTCTTTGGGAAAAATCCAATTACTTGGCAATCTCAGAAACAGAGAGTAGTAGCTTTATCTTCATGTGAGGCTGAATATATAGCTGCTACAACAGCAGCCTGTCAAGGAGTTTGGTTGGCTCGGTTATTGGCAGACATGAGAGGAGGAATTGTGGAGAACATTGCACTTCGGGTTGACAACAGATCTGCAATTTCTTTGAGCAAAAATCCAGTGTTCCATGATAGGAGCAAGCACATTGAAACAAGATACCATTTCATACGAAACTGTGTTGAAGATAAATCGGTTGAAGTGGATTATGTTAGGACTGAAGATCAGCTTGCAGATATCTTAACAAAGTCACTTGGAAGGGTAAGGTTCCAAGAACTTCGATCAAAGATTGGTGTCATCAACACCAAAGAAGAACAAGCTTAAGGGAGCGATTGTTAAGGTTCTATGTTTTAAACTTGTTCTGTTTTGTTGTTCTATGTCACGTTTATTTTGTGGGCTTTGTCTTTTGTGTTTAAAATATGTCTGGCCCATTTAGAATATTAAATTAGGTTGAAAGAACGAGAAGAATGTGTCTCTCGTTGCTTTAAGGTTGTTGCAGGTTACGAACATCGAAGTAGTTTTTGGCACACATCGAATTGCATTTGTCAATATTTATATATATATGCACGAGTTGAATTAGTTTGAGCTGGAAAGACGGAAAGAAAAAAAAAGTAAAAGGTATATAATAAACCTGGAGGTGGAGGTGGAGGTGTGTAGGGAACAGGAGAGGGGTTTGAGGAAGTCAGGAAGGGATGGACATAGACGGCGTGGCTTAGGGCAAAGAGGTTGTTGCTGTTGCACTTGCACTGACGTCGTCTCCAAACTCCCACAATGATGTTGCATATCTTGTCTTCTTTTCTTATATATATGAGAGATCCAAAAAAGGGAAGTGAAGTAGGAGTGTAGGAGGGGAGGAATATGAATGTAATTAGCAGTAGTGTAGCTTCATGGATACTTTATTGATTGAAGCTTTAATTAACTAGCTAGTGATTATTAATTAGTGAGAATGTATGTATGTATATACAGAGTAAACACAATAACAACACACACATGGTGCTGCTTGGTTTATAGCAAGGAAAGGAAGCCATTAGCGAGATCAGCCATGTTTGGAAATCTGATGAATGAGGAGTTTACTTGGTGAAGAGTGAAAGTAGGGTTGGTTGTCTTGACTACTCTACCTCCACGTCCAGCCCTTTTCTTTTCTGCTTAACGACTTTACACTGTAAAGCCTATTGCTCATAAGGCCCAAGCCCATAATCTTTTTTTTTATATATAAAGCCCCATATGTTCTGCTGCTGGTCGTATGAATACGCTTAAGCCCACTATTTGGAGATCATGTGTAAGTCGTCTCGTACGGGAAATCTTAGAAGTGGTACGTTTCCAACAAAAGAAGCAAAGATCTTGATGGAATTTGATACATGGACCCTCGTGAAGTCATTCCACGTGCTTTCTCTGCCATAATTGGGCCTTCACTGAGGATAGCGGCCCAAACGTACGGTGTTACATACTGCCATAAAAGAGTGGCAAGAAGTATAATTTAAAGCCCTATAAGGCCATAATTGGACCTATCGTATGGTAGATCTGAGATGCGATTAGAGAGATATGCAGTTTCTCCGTTCGTCAGGTGTCACAGTCAGAGAGTGGTTGACCCCATATCCAGATATCAGAGTGTCCTTCCTTGTCACTCTCGAATTGGTTCTTCTGCGGTATCCTCCGCGCGTCCATATTCTCCTTTTCATTTTTCGCACTCTTTGCTGCTTCACCGCATAAACCATGCCTGCATCGAATCCAAGCTCCCCTCCGCCCAAGAGCTACACCTTCTTCTCCACTCGTTTTCTCCTCCTCTCCATTATGTTCCCCGCCCTCGCCTCTATCGCCCTCTACCGTCTTGACACCTTCGACCCAGCTCTCGTTCCTGCTGAAGCATTCGCCGCCTCTATCTTCACACCGCCGCTCCTCAACAATCGCTTCATGACTGGCGCTGAGTTCATCGGTGTCGGTCTTTTGGATAAACCCGAGGATCTCGCCTACCACCTGGACTCTGGCCTCATTTACACGGGCTGTGTCGATGGATGGGTGAAACGAGTCAAGGTCTTCGAGTCAGCTAATGACTCGGTCATAGAGGACTGGGTCAATACCGGCGGGAGACCCCTCGGTATCGCTTTCGGACTCCATGGGGAGGTCATTGTCGCGGATGCAGACAAGGTTCGTACTCTTGGATGGAATCTGAATCTTAGGTAAAAAGGATTGTAGGTCTTTTCCAACGGGTAGAATTTGTGTAGGGACTGTTGAACATAAGCGGTGACGGGAGGATGACGGAATTGCTGACGGAGGAGGCGGAGGGTGTGAGGTTCAAGCTCACCGATGCAGTCGATGTAGCAAACAACGGCATCTTGTATTTTACTGATGCTTCCTACAAATACACGCTCGACGAATTCGCGTTTGATATCTTGGAAGGAAAACCGCACGGCCGCTTGATGAGCTTTGACCCGACCACCAGAACCACACGTGTCCTCCTCAGGGACCTATACTTTGCAAACGGCGTCTCCATGTCTCCCGATCACCGCCATCTCGTCTTCTGCGAAACCCTAATGTCTCTCTTTTTTATTTCTCAATCTTTCTTATCTCTTTGATCTCTCTTTTTCTGTGCATTACTCATCTCAAGTTGTCTACTTGATTCAGGAGAAGATGTAGCAAGTATTACATCGGCGGTGAGAAGACAGGTCGTGTGGAGGTTTTCATTCAAGGTCTACCCGGCTATCCAGATAATATTCGGTATGACGGAGAGGGACATTACTGGATTGGGATGCCTTCGGTAAACAATTAAACCTCCATTTGAGTCATTATGAGCTTGAATTATGTTTGGGTGGTGTAGTGTATCATGCTCACCGTTAAAAGGGGTTGAAACAGGGTGTAACAACGTTGTGGAAGCTATCGATGAGACACCCTTTCCTGAGGAAAATCACTGCGATGGCTGCCAAGTACGGTTTGCAACCCATGTTTATGACGAATGCGGGCGTTTTACAGGTGGATTTGGATGGGAATCCGGTCGCATTGTACCATGATCACACAGTCTCTCACATATCAACTGGAATCAAGATTGGGAACCATCTGTATTGTGGTAGTCTCTTGCATCACCACATTACCCGGTTGAATCTCGATCAATACCCTGCGCGTGCTGCAACCTGAGATGTAGGGCGGCTACACTGGAGGCTTTGAAGATAGACCTGCAATGTTCAAACATGAAAGTTTATATGAACAAAAAAAAAGAGAAATCAAACATTGTCGCTTACATACAAAACAAACAAAAGAAAAGGACTTTAAGTCGAAAGAAAAATCTTTGCTATATACTACTGGGCTTATCACTTGATTTCAGAAATCGGTTTTGATTTCATTTCAGAAATGGATTTTTTATTTGATTTCAGAAATCGATTTTGATTTGATTTCAGTTCATATGGGGTATTTTCGGAATTTGGTTTCTCGGCACCGGAATTTCTATTAATTTTAATTTTATTGTTCCTTGTTTCATCGATAGACTAAAAATATTTTTTTGGATGTTTATAAAATTGTGAATTCTTTCTTGAAATTTTACTCTTTCGACTTATCTTCTCAGGAATCTCTAAAAGGTAAATCTCAGCTGCTTATCTTCTCAGGAATCTTTCCTTCTCCTCAAGGGTTATATTTCTAAATAGTTTTCAATTTTTCGGCTTAGAGTTCTAAGATTCAGTAGCATCGGGACGTTTTATTTTATGTTGCGCATTTACATCTTCTGAATTAGGTTTAGGGATTCTTATTTTCGAAACTTGAACGTTTTCTGCTCTTCGATTAATTGTTCAAATGTAGGTTGAAATTCATAATTTTATCAGATTGTTCTTCGTTTGTATGTGCCTGTGCTCGATTACAGTACTGAATCTAGTTTTGCATCGTGGTGTTTGAAATTAGGGGATTACACAGATGGGATTATGCTTTCATTGGATTGGTTTATGTCCAGCTCACAGTTTTCATTTTCTTTCTTCTTGTGTTAGGCTGGGCATGATTCTGAGCGTCGTGAGAGCATTGCTGAATTTACAGCTTTTGTGAGTATTCATTCTCATTGAAAAGCTCCATATTCCTTACTTTGGATTCTTTATCTTGTTATGTACTGGTTTTGAGAAAGTTCTGTCTAGTTTTTGCTGAATCTTTAGTTTCTCTTTCACAGCTTCAGAATCTTCTGCAGCAGATGGTGAGTTTATTGGCTGTTACTTCTTCTTTTAGGTTTATGAATTACAGGTTTGGTTAGGTCTAATCTGATGGTGAATTCTTTCTTGAAATTTTACTCTTTCGATGGGGGAATATAAATTTTCCTCCGTTATTCTTTGAATTTCTGGGTAGCATTGGAAGTTTCTGCCTCATTTAAGTTGTGCTCCTTGTTCAGGTCTCTGATCACTCCCATTTTTTCTAGGATTAATTCAATAAGGAAATCAAACCCAAATATAGCTTCACGGTAATTTCAGCGCTGCCCCACCGGCCGGCGACTCCTAGACGGTGCCTCCGATGAGGTAGAATTCAAACCTTGATGTTATTTTACGCCCTTTTGATGCTACCGTCTTTTATATATCATTGTCGTCGTTAATTAAAGGGAAATATAAATCTATTTTAGGGTTTTTGCACAAAGATGCTCTGATAGAAATTTGTTTCCTTCTCATCTTTTGTCAATGTTATTTTAAAATTCGTTCATGATATCAAGAAGAAATTTACTTTGTAGTGTTGATTTTTCTCAAAATCTCTATAGCTTTGATGAAATTGGTGTTTATTGTTTTATGAGAATATATGCCTAACCTCGCTCGATTTCAATTAACGATTGTCTCTACTTTTGGTTTCAATTGAAGTTTGGGTATTTCTGGGTTTCATTTAACGGTTGTTTTTCTATTCGAATTTAATAAAAGCTTTGTGTGTTTCTGGATTACAAATAATGGTTGTCTTTGATTAGAGTTTCAATTACAGATCTGTGTTTTCTAAGTTTCAACAAACGGTTGCCTCCGTATTAGGTTTCAATTTTTGAATGTTTAAATTATCATTTGAAGAGTTTGATTAAGAAATCTAACATTTTTATTGTTTTTCTCGTGAATAGATATTTTCATTGTTAATTGAGTTTTTATAGTCTTAAAGTTAATGTTTTTTTAAAGTGATTCGGGGTGATGGAGTGAGTGCCACCATTTTGAAGAGTTGAATCTCTGAACGCCATCCACTTACTTTCCACATTATCAAGGAGCACTCAATTACACCCTCCACCATTCCCTCACGCTCAATTGGAAAGCGCCAGGTTTCACCTCCACCACCACACAACATATATCTTCCCTCATTATTCCTGGTTTCATTTGTTGTTATAGCTTCCAATTCTGTTTATGTTTCGCTTTGGAATTGTGCTCATCTGTACGCAAGTCATTGAATTCCTTTTACTCTCCCTAACTTCACAATCCTTTACTAGAACCCTTCTGAAACAGGCGCAACTGAATTGCGGAAGATGAAATGGCTTCTGCTGTTGATGATCACCTACCGTGCAGTTACTCTCGAAGGTCTTGCCACAAATGTCTCTGCAAGACCCCAAGCTGTGAACATCGGTGCAGTTTTCACCTTTGGTTCTCTGATTGGTAGAGTCATAAAAGTGGCGATGGAGACTGCTGTTGAAGACGTGAATGCCAGCCCAAGCGTTCTTAACAACACTCACATCAGGATTATCATGCATGACACAAAGTTCAATGGATTCATGAGCATAATCGAGCGTAAGTGAGTGCTCTTTCATTGTTGGATGATCGTAAGGTGTTTCTCTGTCGTGAAACTAAAATATTTTG
This sequence comes from Aethionema arabicum, assembly GCA_000411095.1. Taxonomy (NCBI): domain Eukaryota; kingdom Viridiplantae; phylum Streptophyta; class Magnoliopsida; order Brassicales; family Brassicaceae; genus Aethionema; species Aethionema arabicum. The sequence goes on along the minus strand of KE151829.1, from coordinate 6,287 downwards.
GCGAAGTTCGATTATTTCCTTTTTATGTTATGCTAATGGAGATTAGTTTAGTTTCAGCTTCTAATACCGCAATATATGTATCTTCATTCCCATATTCTGATTTTTCGTCCAGAGATAATGACTTATTGCTTGATTGGTTTTTATTCAAATGAAGCTCTGCGGTTCATGGAGTCTGACACAGTGGCCATAATTGGCCCTCAGAGATCAAGTACCGCCCGTGTGGTAGCTCATGTTGCAACAGAACTAAACATTCCTCTACTATCTTTCACTGCCACAGACCCTACCATGTCTCCTCTGCAGTACCCTTTCTTCATCAGAACTTCACAAAATGATCTCTTTCAGATGGCAGCCATTGCAGACATCGTTTACTTCTATGGTTGGAGAGAGGTGATAGCAATATACGCGGATGATGATTATGGCCGAAACGGGATAGCTGCCTTGGGAGACAAGTTAGCAGAGAATCGCTGCAGAATCTCGTACAAAGCAGCTTTGCCCCCTGAACCTACCAGAGAGAACATCACTGACTTGCTTATAAAGGTGGCCTTGAGTGAGTCACGAATCATTGTCGTTCATGCCTCCTTCAGCTGGGGACTAGAGGTTTTCAACGTGGCTCAGTATCTTGGTATGATGAGCACTGGTTACGTATGGATAGCCACCAACTGGCTTTCTACTATCATAGACACTGATTCTCCTCTGCCCTTCGACATTATAAATAACATTCAAGGGGTCATTACAATGCGCCTACACACCCCCAACTCTGTCATGAAGGAGAACTTCGTTCAAAGGTGGCATAACTTAACTCAGGTTGGACTAAGCACTTATGGATTGTATGCTTATGACACTGTCTGGCTGCTTGCTCACGCCATCAACAATTTTTTCCAGAAAGGTGGAAACGTTTCCTTTTCCAAGAACCCAATTATTTCCGAGTTTAAGGGGGGAAACTTGCACCTTGATGCTCTAAAAGTCTTTGATGGAGGGAAGACATTTCTTGAAAGCATCTTAGAGGTCGATAGAATTGGCTTAACCGGTCGGATGAAGTTTGATAGAGACCGGAACCTAGTTAATCAAGCATTTGATGTGCTAAATGTCATTGGCACTGGTTATAGGACCGTCGGCTTCTGGTATAGCCATCTAGGCTTGTCCGTGAATCCGCCTGATGAGCTGGAGAACCGATCTTCTTCAGGACAGAAGCTTCATAGTGTTGTTTGGCCCGGACAGACAACACAAAATCCCCGCGGATGGGTCTTCTCGAACAATGGAAGACATTTAAGGATTGGAGTTCCTAATCGTTACAGGTTCGAAGAGGTTGTCTCAGTTGGAAGCAACGGGATCATCACTGGCTACTGTGTTGATGTTTTCATTGCTGCTCTCAACTTATTACCTTATGCAGTCCCGTATGAGTTTGTTGCTTTTGGGAATGGACATGACAATCCAAGTAACTCTGAGCTAGTGCGATTGATAACGGCTGGCGTGAGTGCATAATCACTCTTTTAGAATTTAATAATAACGTTTTTGTATGGGTGAATAAATTAGTGGTTGCATACTTTTTCATCTGACATATTTTGTGGTTCAAACATCTATTGCACAGGTCTACGATGCAGGTGTTGGGGATATCACGATCATAACAGAGAGAACCAAGATGGCAGATTTCACTCAGCCATATGTGGAGTCCGGTCTAGTGGTGGTGGCTCCTGTTCGGAAATTAGGCTCTAGTGCAATGGCGTTCTTGAGGCCGTTCACTCCCCAAATGTGGCTTATTGCAGCTGCCTCTTTCCTCATAGTGGGCGCAGTCATTTGGTTTCTAGAGCACAGACAGAACGACGAGTTTCGAGGCCCTCCTCGTAAACAAGTCATCACTACTTTCTGGTAAAAATTATAATAAGCTATAATTGGATGGACTCTATTCCGGCCAGCCACTACACTTAATTATTATGACGCTTTTTTTCCTACCCTTTTTTGTCTTCTTCAGTCTAGCTTCTGAAATGCTTCCTTGTTTTTCAGGTTCAGCTTTTCAACTCTTTTCTTCTCTCATCGTAAGTGTACCCTCCTCTTTCTTAGTTATCCCGTTTTAACTGGCAAGAAGTTGGTCGAAAGTTCACTGCTGAATTTATACAGGAGAGACGACCGTTAGCAACCTTGGACGAATGGTGCTGATAATATGGCTATTTGTGGTTCTCATAATAAATTCAAGTTATACCGCGAGCCTCACGTCAATACTTACAGTTCATCAGCTTTCTTCGCCAATCAAAGGCATAGAAACTTTGGTAACAAGCAATGATCCCATTGGGTATCCGCAAGGCTCGTTTGTCAGAGATTATCTTGTTAACGAACTCAGTATCCATGAGTCAAGACTGGTTCCTCTTCGGTCTCCAGAGGAATATGATAAGGCCTTGAGAAATGGTCCAGGAAAAAGTGGCGTCGCTGCTGTTGTTGATGAACGTGCTTACATAGAGCTTTTCTTATCAAACCGATGTGAGTTCGGCATAGTTGGCCGCGAGTTCACAAAAAACGGATGGGGATATGTGAGTATCCTTCCGAGTATGTCGTATTTGTGGTCATCTCTGGCTGTAAAGCCACCACCAACTAGTTTGATGACAACCTCATGAATTAGCCGTATCAAACATTAACATGCATAGTATATTTAGATAATTTGATAGTGGTGATAAGCTTTTCTTTTTTCAACTGTTCAGGCATTTCCACGTAACTCGCCTTTGGCGGTGGACGTCTCAACGGCGATTCTGCAGCTATCAGAAAATGGAGATTTGCAAAGAATTCAAGACAAATGGTTGCTGAGGAAAGCATGCTCCTTGCAAGGCGCAGAGATAGAAGTGGATAGGTTGGAGCTTAAGAGCTTTTGGGGATTGTTTGTGGTATGCGGACTGGCTTGTCTTCTTGCTCTTGTAGTGTATACAGTGTTGACGATACGTCAGTTCGGCCAACGTTGCAATGAAGAAGCAGAAGGCTCAACCAGGAGAAGGTCACCATCTGCACGTATCCATTCCTTTCTCTCTTTCGTTAAAGAGAAGGAAGATGGCGTCAAGGGTCGGTCCTCTAGGGAAAGACAGCTTGAAGATATCTCAGAAAATGGTTAAAGTCCCTGCTGAGGTGTTTACAGCAAGTGGACCGAAGATCTCATAATGCCTCTATATACACGTCACACTCGCATGTACTAATTCATCCTCCACTCGTTGTTGCTACACCTTAGAACTCTTTCCCTGCGCAAGGGACAAGGGTAAACCACTTGTATTAGTCTCCTGGTATACTGAATTGCTTTATGGTATCTCCGTTTTAGATTAATATCTCTGAGAGCATATACAACTGTTTAACAAAACACTTACATGTGGAAACCCTCCGCTCCTTGCGGGTTTTAAAGATCTTTATCGTTAGAACGACTATTTTGTAAGAGCTCAACTCTCTGGTCATATTCCATACGCACATGAATGCGAACACATAAGTTCTGCCCTTTCCATGTTACTCCTTTCCCTCACCATTCTCAAAGAGTAACACTTATGAATTTTACTCAATTTTCTAAACTTTGACATCTCTTTACAGGATTAACCTGTTCTATTTTACCCAATTTTAAAAAAAAATTAAGTTACAACAAATTTTCTGAAAAATTAACTAATTAATTTAGCAACCATTTATAGAGTGACCACAATAAATCGTAAACCCCCTAACCGTATATTTCCGCTATGTGTGGCCCAAATGACTATAGCCCAAATGACTATAATTATTTGTCAAAACATCAAATAGTAATAGCCGTTGTGTGTCTGACACAAAAAGAAACTACTGTCCCTCTTCTAATTCCTCTCTTTTTCTTCCAATAAGCGAGTTGCAAAATCTGCTCTCCTCCTCTTCTTTTCCTTCTTCTTGTTCTTCCTTATGAACCGTAAGAGAATCCCCGACAAATTTAAATAATTCTATAAAGGCGACAACGAGAGCAGTTCCTCAACAAGTTAAAGGTAGTTAATTTCTAGATTATTCCGTCTCATTTGATCAACTTTGTATCGTTCTTGCTGGATATTTGTGTCCTAGATTCGATTCATCCAAATCTCGAGAGAAAAATCTTCGCTATATATCATCTAATTTCTGGGTTTATCATTTGATTTCAGAAATCGGTTTTGATTTCAGTTCAGAAATGGTTTTTTTTATTTGATTTCAGAAATCGATTTTGATTTGATATCAGAAATGGGGGTTTGATTTGATTTCAGAAATCGGTTTTGATTTGATTTCAGAAATGGGTTTTGGATTTGATTTCTGTAATGAGTTTAGTTTGATTTCAGAAATGGGTTTTTGATTGGATTTCTTTAATGGGGTTTGATTTGGATTTAAGCACTTAGATTTTTCGGTTTTGTTTGATATCTGTGCCCTAGATTTGATTTCTGTGTTTTGCTTATCTCTTATCTAAGTCTTGATTACTAAAACACTGCAAAGTAATCAAAGTATTTTTTTCATCCAAGAATCTAGATCTTGATTTCTGGGTTTGTTGTGTGATAGTCATCAGGTGGCAAACCACAGAACAAAACCACATCTTTAAAGAACCGTCTCGCTCTTGGAGACATTGGAAACTCAAGAAGGAAGAATCGTCGTGCTCTTGGCGATATTGGAAACTTTGTTTCTCTTCCTGCTGTTGCTGAAACAACATCCAATTACTCGTGATTTCCGAGCTCAATTAGTAGCAAATGCTGAGAAAAAGGTTTGTTTTTTTTCCTTGTGTTGAATGGTTCTTGTTTTTTGACTGATTCAAAGATTTGGAAGTTTAAAGATTCATGAATTTTATGTGAAAACAGCAAATAAATGCTGAAAAAGCTGTTGTTCTTAAGAAACCGGTGGCTTCAAACGGGATTATTCAGAAGAAAACTCAACCATTAAAACCATCTGAAGTTATTGAGATTAGTCCTGACAGTAATGAAGTTGCAAAAGCTAAGAAAGTTCTTGACAAGAAAGTCACATATTCTTCAATTCTCAATGCTCGAAGCAAGGTATATATATACTAAACATTAATCTTTGATTCAATAAGTATATACTCTGCAATTGCTTCTAAATTTCTTGATATTGATTCAACTTTGAACATGTAACTTGCAACTGGTTAGAGTTTATGTATTTCTCTTGAAGTTTAACACATAATTAGGCTGTTTTCGACGATTCTTTGACTCAAACCTGAACATTTAACTTGCATTTTTTTCCTAGATAGTTCTGATTAACACATATGAAAACTGTTTTTATGATTTCATGGCATGTAATTTGCAGTTGTTTGTAGTTTTTTGTGCCCTATTTTAGGTTGTTTCTAAGATTCTCAACTCTTATCTATGATTCTTTGACTTGACATTGAACATGTACTTGCAATTGCTCCTAGATTGTCCTGATTGTGGATGTTTTGATGTCAACACTGTAATTAGGATGTATCTATGATTATTTGATTCATATTGAACATGTAATGCACAAATGGTTCTAGTTTATGTGTCCTAATTGCTTGATTTTGAATGGTTACTAGGCTGCTTCTAAGATTCAGGATATTGATGTCGTTGTTGATCCATTACTTATTTGCTTATGTTCTGTTTTGTTAGCTTCTCTTCTCTGTACACAGTTAGGGAATCAGTCTAATTATCTCTAAAAAAATTGAACAGGTACAACACATGAGAGAGAATGCAATGCCATCATAGGACAAACAAGGGAAGACAAGATTGTTCGCCTCGAAAGCCTAATGGATGGAGTGTTATCTAAAGATGATAACCTTGACTTCCCTTGTAAAAGTCGAAAAGTCGATAGACCTTAAAGAAGAAGCAGACTGCTAGAAAGATAACTAGTTTGTTTAGGAATCTATCTGATGTTAGTAAAAAATCCAGTCGTCTCAAGTGAAAAGTAGTCATCTGACAAGTGTGAAAAGGTCACATTCATTTTTAATAGCTATTGAAATAACTGAATCTGGTTTTACATCCTCTAGTGATTGTTGGTGTTTGTCGATGGTTCAATGCAGGGAAAACAAGTGTTAAAGGCATTGATGGCAGCCTGGCACTCCGAATATGATTAAGGAAAATCAAGCCATCAAAAAACAAAAGCTCGATCGTGGAAAAAGCCCAGACACGTAAGTCTCGTTTATATATATATATGTTTAGTGTTTTAGTGTTTAGGGTTTAGGGTTTAGGGTTTAGGGTTTAGGGTTTAGGGTTTTAGGGTTTAGGGTTTAGGTTAGGGTTTAGTTTAGGGTTTAGTTTAGGGTTTAGGGTTTAGGGTTTAGGGTTTAGGGTTTAGGGTTTAGGGTTTAGGGTTTAGGGTTTAGGGTTTAG
>KE151827.1:76174-94466 GCA_000411095.1 Aethionema arabicum | reverse complement strand
ATATATATATATATATATATATGTGTGTGTGTGTGTGTGTATAACAAAAAAGAATATTATATATAATTGGTAATTTTTGTGATAACAGAACAGAAAAAAATAAACAAAAAAGTTAAGTAGCTTATGGTCAAAGCAGAAGCTTAATATCTTGAAGAGTTATTTTGCATCATCACTACTTCACTAGGTAGCCCTTGATTGCCATAAAACGACATAAATATTTAAAGAACGAAAATAATAATTTTTAAAATCTTAAAATTTAAAGTCAATGAAGAATCTCCATTTCTCACCATTCAATTTAAAAGAGAACAATGATTTTTGGAATCACTTTTCAAGAATATCTACAAATGGAGAAGCTCGCTTGATTTATCTCAGTCTAAATATAATTAGTTATTTTATTTTTCTTTAGATGTAAAAATCTCTCAAATACTTGGACGTTAAATAACATAAATTAAATATATTGACAAAAAAATATGAGTATTAAGTTGTGGCTAGATTTTAAGATGCACATTTATTATCATTACTATTATTATTATAATTATTAATATTATAATAATAATTAATATTATTATTATTATCATTGTTATAACTTTATCTTTTGATAATATAAGAAGTTTTAGAATTTCAATGAATAAAAATTTACTTTTTGACAATAATGGTTTTACTTTATTTTTTTATTATTGTAATTATTACTTAAAAGGTATAATTATTTTTATTATTTTAACAATCTAATTGAGTTAGAAAAACAATCTACTTTATTAATAGGTGTGTACTTTTAATTTATTATTTTCTTATTATTATTATTATTACTATTCTTATTATTCTCTCATTTTTATAATATAAAAAATTTTGAGGAATTACCAAAAATGTCCTAATTCAAGCATTTTTTGCAATTGTGCATTTTTTGTGGGGTTTACCAATTATACCCTTGGATCTATTGTTATGATATTTTTGCAAAAGATGTTTGAATGAAAATTTTTTCTAAAAATCAATTATGCAAAATGCCCTAATTGAATACATTTTTCCAAATTTTTCATAAAGTGTGAGGGTATACCACTTATAATGTTGGGTATAATGTTAGGGTATTTTTGCAAAAAATATATGATTAGAGCATTTTTGCAAAAAAGGCTTGAATGAAGACATTTTTGCAAATCCCCCAAAAATTTTAGAATTTTAATGTATAAAAAGTTATTTTTTGACAATAATATTTTTACTTTATTTTTTATTATTGTAATTATTACTTAAAAAATAAAGTTATTTTTATTATTTTAACAAATTTTATTAAAATGTGCGCGTTAAACTTAAAACACTTTATATTATAAAACTTGAAAGATTATTATTATTATTTAGGTTAAAGTTTAATAAAGTTCTATAAAATCATCTAACTTGAATTTAATTGAATCTAAATTAAATTATTTTTTCTCATTGCATGAAATCTTTTTTGATGCGATAAATGTTTATGTAGAATATTAGTGATATTATTCCACTTTATAGGAGATTATCACGCGATATTCCACATATAATAGTGTCTTGTCATGTTCAATGAATTAAATTAGAAAAAAAAATACGATAAAACTCATTGTTCCCTAAACTAAAGATGGATCGAAAGATATTATTTGTTACGATGTATCTACTATGATGCTCAAAATATATGTTTGCTTTATTTTTGCTCACATGATCGATTCTAAAATTACGAAGAATTCAAACAAATATAAAATAGAAATTTGTATTTAATTCATATTTTGAAAATAAAATATTTTTTTTAAAAAAACTTCTTTTTTATATACATATTAAATGAAAACCTAAAAAAAAAATGTGGGTAACATAACCTATAAAAATTTAGGAGTTCTAAGATAATGTTTTATGTACCTAGGTCCAGAATCGACCCTAGTTGCTAGTTTATTGCTAAATCTATTTTGGTAAAATAATATTCGTTTACTCGGTGTCAAAGTTCAACGTTAAACATGAAACTAAAACTTAAATGTGAAAATTAGAAGAATATATTAAAAATCATCAAAACTTGACGAAAAAACAAATCACCAAACACCAGAACAAAATTGATCTAGTGATTTCCACTTGTAATTTCTTCTTTCTATTTTCAAAAACATTCGAGTTGAAATCATAATAGAGACATTTAAATTATGTATTAATTTGTATTTGACTAATAGAACCAGTTAAATGAAAATAAATAAGTAAATAAAACTTTCACCATTATCATTTTTTTAAAATACATTATCGTTTATTGTTAGTAACCGATAACAACCAAATGAATAACACGACAAATTATAAATAAACAACACCAAAGCTTCAACATCAAATGAGGTTTACCATTAACCGAATTTTTTTAAACCCTTAACCATTCTATTATCTCACTCATAAATTTTTGACTCTTTTTTCAAAAATACTATGATTATAAACAAAAATTTATTTACCTCTAACAAACAAACAAACAATGATGTATTTATGTGAATCAAGAAAGGAATAAATATATAATTTTATAATATTAATATGGACCCCACCTCCTCCCAATAAATATTGATCCCTCCAAAGACTTTAACCAACCAAAATCTTTATCCGAACAAAAAAAACCTTTTTTTCCTCCAAACTCAATTAACCTCATAGTGTCGACATGGGTTGCGAAGAAGAACAACTTGTTACAAAAATCTTCGATCTTTACGAGAAAATCTCAAATCTTGAAAGCTTAAAACCTTCAAAAGATGTCGACACTCTCTTTAACCAGCTAGTTTCCACATGTATACCACCAAACCCTAACGTCGATATCACAAAAATGTCTGAAAAAATCCAAATCATGAGATCAAATCTCATCAAAATCTGTGGTAAAGCTGAAGGTTACTTAGAACATCATTTTTCTTCAATTTTAACTTCTTTTAATGATAACCCACTTCACCATTTAACCCTTTTCCCTTATTACAACAACTATTTAAAACTTGGAAAACTCGAATTCGATCTTCTTACACAACATTTACATGGTTTTACTCCAAAGACTATAGCTTTCATTGGATCTGGTCCTCTTCCTCTTACTTCCATTGTTCTTGCTTCATTTCATCTTAAAGATACAATCTTTCATAACTTTGATATTGACCCATCAGCTAATTCACTTGCTTCACTTCTTGTTTCATCGGATTCAGACATTTCGCAACGTATGTTTTTTCACACTGTTGATATCATGGATGTAACAGAGAGTTTAAAGAGCTTTGATGTTGTGTTTTTAGCTGCTCTTGTTGGGATGAATATTGAAGATAAAGTTAAAGTAATTGAACATTTACAAAAACATATGGCTCATGATGCTATACTTATGTTAAGAAGTGCAAATGGTCCTAGAGGGTTTTTGTATCCCATTGTTGAGCCTTGTGATCTTCAAGGTTTCGAGGTTTTATCGGTTTATCATCCGACCGATGATGTTATTAACTCTGTTGTGGTTTCGAAGAAGCTTGGTGTTAATCATGAGATTGATCAAAAGGTGGAGTTTCCTTGCTTTTTGATGCCATGTAATTGTTCAAAGAAGAAGATAAATTTGATCATTGAAGAGTTTAAAGGCTTGGAAGAACAATTCTCTTGATGAATACTTTCTAAAAGTGTGTTTATGACCAAGGTCGGTCTAACACAGAAAAAATATGACAGAAAAATTTGAAATGGAGACCAATGTTTCATATGACAGAAAAAATATTATATAAATAAATATATGATTTAGGAACCGGCGATGAAGACAAATATCTCGTACGGTTTGTTCGAGGACCGGTCCTGTTTATGTGTTTAGTCGTTGTTACTTAATGTTTATTACAAGTCAGGTTGATCTTAATTGTTATATGTTGTTTATGTTGTATAAGTCGATATATGATATACAAAACAGATGTTATTATTCTTATGTTCTTGTCTCTTCTATTTACTTATTTGATATCGACAAGGTAGAACATTTTGTTGTTTTATGCAAGATATGTATCTATAATTGGGAGAGTCAATAGATTGGTTTTCAATTGATTTAATCGGTTATCTAAGTTGGTTTAACCGGTATTATATATTTAGGTCACTCAATTAACTTTTTATCTTAGGATAGTGGATTGCTAAAACATTTAGGCGACCATAATGTTTTTTCCATAATGTTTTTTATTAATAACCAATCAACATTTGTTAGTCAAACATAAAACAGAGCATTGCGGGACCCCAAGTATTTCATAACTATTTGCTCGTAACATAAGCGATTTTTTTTCCCAGATATAACCGAAATTTTAAACGACTTTTTTAATTATTTTGAAATTTTAACCATAATATTTTTAAATACTTTATGTATTTGAATAAAATATTAAAAAAAAACATGAAACAAAAAAAACATGTTTTTCTAATTACATTTTTTTAGGATATATTTTATGAGTTCTGATCTCGAAAGTAGATTATGTCAATCCTAATTTTGTAGAATAAGATTTTTCATATATTTTTCCTTTAATTCTAATGGATAAAACACAATGTATCATTAAAAATATTTAATACGTTAAACAAAACTGTTAAGAGGAATTACCTAAAATGTCCTAATTCAAGTATTTTTTACAAATGTGCCCTTTTTGTATGGTTTACTAATTATACCATTGGATCTATTGTTATGATATTTTTGCAAAAAATGTTTGAATGAAGAAATTTTCTAAAATCAATTATGCAAAATACCTTAATTGAATACATTTTTGCAAATTTATCATAAAGTGTGAGGGTATACCACTTATAATGTTGGGTATAATGTTAGGGCATTTTTGCAAAAAATGCATGATTAGAGCATTTTTGTAAAAAAGCTTGAATGAAGACATTTTTGCAAATCCCCCAACTGTTAACGACGTTTTAATAATTTTATTTAAAATAAAAGTAGATTATATCAATTCAGTATTTTGTAGGACTAAAATTTACTTTTATGTTTTCATTAATCATTATGCTCTTCAATATTAAAAAAAATATTTTCTATATTTAATTAAATTTTCCTACTTGTCATTATATTTAAAACCCCTAAAACAAAAAAAATTACTTATGTTGAATTTAGTAATTTTGTATTTAATAAATTACCGTTTCTGCCGGTTAACAGGTTTTAATCGGCGCGCGGTATCAATGTTGTTTATTTGGCTCACTTTCTCTCACCTACCCAGCAGCTAAACATTGGAAGGAATATATCACACGCGCCTTGTTCATGTATCGGACGGCCCATATTGATTTGAATGACGTCAACTACAACGGATACTTCCAATCAAAAGGCTCCACGTCAACTCCACACCTCCTCATTCCTCCACGTGTCATTAAATTTCTTCTTCGGCGCATATATATAAGTTGAATAATCATTTTGTTACCTTTTACATGATTTTGTTTCATCATCTCTCTTTCTCTGAAGATCTTTTGTATTCACCATGCGTTTGAGTTTTGATCTTCAATAGTCGTTAATAAGATCGTGAACTTTTGGATTACTGTTTTATTGCGTGTCTACATCAGATCTGAGGTTCGCGAAGTCATGTTTTTGTTCGATTGGTTCTATGTAATTCTCGCGTCGTTAGGTTTATGGCAGAAAGAGGCGAAAATCTTGTTTCTAGGGCTTGATAATGCCGGAAAAACAACCTTGCTTCATATGCTCAAAGACGAGGTTAGTTTCAATTCTCATTCGCCTCATCTAATTACCTATTTGATTGTTTGGATTTTGAGATTATCTCGCTTTTTCTAGTTTTCTCGAAACTGTATTAGTGACAAAATTGGGTATGCAATTGTAGTGCGAGTTTATCTCGATTGAAATTGAGGTGTAAGGCTAATTAAACATAAGCAATCTCGATTTTGTGCTGGTGTGATATGTTGCAGAGATTAGTTCAGCACCAGCCAACACAGCATCCAACATCTGAGGAATTGAGCATTGGAAAAATCAAGTTCAAGGCCTTTGACTTGGGAGGTCATCAGATTGCTCGAAGAGTTTGGAAAGATTACTATGCTAAGGTTTAGATCTCTACTCATATCAGAACTTAATCCTTAGTAGCTAGGCATGTTTATGGTTATAGATGTTGTTCTCTGTTAACTTAAAACTGCAGAGAAATGTATAGTTAAGAAGCTCTTTCTTGTACTGGTTTACATCATGGAACAGTTGTTTAACTTAATTGGTTGCCAATGGAGAACTTAAAACTTCATTTTTTTCAGGTTTTAAATATTAAAACCTCAAATTCAAGGTTTCACTATATGAAACCTCAAAAACATTTTACTCTTCTAGTTTAGTTTTATATAGTTATATTATTCATAAATTTGAAGTTTACACTTTACAATTGGAGTAACACACTAGAAACCTCAAATTTGAGGTTGCTACGAGAATCTATGTTTGTTTTGTTGTCACTAGTGCTGAACCATATCGATGAATATGTTCGTGTCGCTGAAACTTATTGATGAATATGTTCATTTACTTGTTAGTTCAGCGATAAGTTTTGGCAACAAGTTTCAGCTATAAGAAATCAAATGGTAGCTGGAATTTAGTGTTTCAAATTTTAAATCGCTGGTTGTTGAAACTTGTTGCCGAATCATGTCACTGAATTGGCGATAAGTAAACGAACAAGCAGAATATGTGTGTGTATGAATCTACTACTCTCTCTAAAGTATCTTGTGCTTTTTGCTAGTTAACATAGTGCAAAGAATTAAATGTACCTTTTAGATTCGCAATTCCCACTTTTTTGCTGATATGTAAACTTATATTTTTTACATGTTTTTAAAGGTTGATGCTGTTGTGTACCTGGTGGATGCATACGACAAGGATAGATTTGCAGAGTCAAAAGCAGAGTTAGATGCTCTTTTATCAGATGAAGCACTTGCAAATGTCCCTTTTCTTATACTTGGAAACAAGATTGATATTGCTTATGCAGCTTCAGAAGATGAATTAAGGTATCATTTGGGTCTTACTAATTTCACAACAGGTAAGGGTAATAATGTTAGTGTTGGAGACTCTGGTGTTCGTCCTCTTGAGGTTTTTATGTGTAGTATTGTTCGTAAAATGGGATATGGTGAAGGCTTTAAGTGGGTTTCTCAGTACATAAAGTAGGAGGATTTGTAATCAATACATTTTTTTTTTGGTTTCTATTTTAGAAGAAAATGCATTCTTCTCTGTTTTGTAATTTCATCTTTTGTTTAAATATATAAAAGTTCGTGGCTTGCAATCCCAGTTTTGTTAAAAATGTTTTATTTGTATAATCAAATTTTTGTCTAATTAATTTAAATTTGAAATTATAGACTAATTAATTTAAATTTAGATTATATTTGTAAGTATAATTTTGAGATTATTAGTCAATTTTGTGTTTATGATTTGATTTTGATTTAAAAAATTTTGATCATCACAATTTAGGATTAAAAAACCTGTTGATCAAAGTTCATGATTTAAAATTCATTTTGATAGTTAAAAAGTTTTTTCACAAAATAAAAATAGTAGAGTACAGAATTCAAAACTCATATTAAATAAATTTCTTTATGTCTACTCTTTAATTCTCTTAAACATTTATGCAAAAGTTAAAAAAACCTACATTCATTTTTTTTACTTACCAATTGTGCTACTTAGTCTTCACATCATTCTTCTATTATATTATTATTAGGATTGAACTCGCACTACGCGCGTGATTTTTGTTAATATTATTTTAAAAATGACTAAATCGTTTTTTATTAAATTGTAATTAATATTTTGACTATTGTAACAACTAATTTGATATATTATTTGATATTCACGACTATTTTAATAATAATTTTGTAGTTAAATTTAATAGATGTAACATTATCAGTGTCGATTTACAATATCTTAATAATTTTTATAATTTATATAACTATATATGTCAAACTGATAATCAAATTAGTTGTTGCTATAGTCGAAATATTAATAAAATTAGTTGTTGCTATAGTCGAGATATTAATATAACACTTGATGAAATTAAATAAGAAACTGTTTGTCATTTTCCCAATTACTTTTAAATTATTGCAATATGTTATATATTTGTTGTATTTTTTCTTTCATATATTTGTTGTGTTATGACGTATATAAATTTTTAGAGCAATTTTTTCTTAATTTTAAATATATATTTTAAATTGCAAATGAATTAGTTTTAAAAATACAAAAAGCCGTTAAAGGAAATTAAAAAAAACTATTATTCAAAACATCTAAAAATGTATGAACACATCAAATTTTACAAAAAAAAAATTATAGAACACAATCTAATTTTATTCTACATATCCAACTATGTGTATTTTAAAATTATTCTTAACTTAATATCTAATACAGTATTAATTATGCACCATACCCATAAAAATACATAAATACACTAAATTGGTTAACATGTTTTATAATTTTGTTTTTATTAAATGAAAGATGCAATATATTATACAGATTTTACTTAACATGGTAAGAACAATATGAAATAGTACGCCAAAATCGTTGGTAAGTAGGAATTATGTTTCTTAATTGTACGTTATTTTTAGAAGAATAAGAATTTTTTCAATCTATAGATTTTTTTTTATATAAATACATTAATTTATTAGTATGTATTGAAAATGCTATTATTTCTAAATTATGGTATTTTTGTAAAAACAAAGTGTGTTGGGCTATTTTAGAAAAATTCTATTATCTTTTGTGATATATTTGAATAAGCAGTACAATTTTGTTTTCAATATTGATTAATTTAGTATTTATATGGGTAAAGATTTTTTTTTGATATTTTCTTTTGTCGTAGATTTTTTTTGATATAACATACTATATATACACAAAACCAGCAAATATCAACAATAATTAATATAAACAACCTTGTGTTGGGGAAAACAAAAGAGACAAGCTTGTGTACTTTTATCTATCAATTTTTTTTTTGTTATTCGCTTTGATATTCTTAATAAGTCTATTTTATATTCTTAATAATAAAGAAAATATTTTCTGACAAAAAGAATAATATTAATATTGTATTATTAAATATAATAACTAAAATATTGATATTTAAGTAAGAATCTTATATTGCAGAAATATAATTACTACTGTTAATCTAATGTACTGTTTAGATTTATTTATTTATTTAAGTAAATAAACTACAGTAAAATATAGAGATAATTAATTAATGAAACAATACTTAATTTAATAATAATAATAAATTCATATTTAATCCCACAAATAATAATAAATTCATATTTAATCCCACAAATATTTAATACTAAGTTATAATTGAAGAAATTTTTTTCTCACAAATATTTTTATTGTAATTATTTTACAAAATATAGTTTAAAAAACACTGTTTTTGAAAAATAAAATGCAAGTTAAGAACTCATGAAATAAAAATTAAAAATTACCAAATAATATTTGATTTAAACAAAAACAAAAACTAATTTTAGAATGTGCGAGAGGAAAAAAAAAAAAATTGCTAGAGTTACATCAAACATATACCTCTACAATCTAACGAATTGATATTAAAAGAACACATCTAAAACTAAGTAAATAATTTTGAACCAATTAAATATTTTTTTACTTCTGAATTATTAAAAAGAAAATAAATTTATAATTTAATTTATAATATAATCAATTAATTAAACAAGTTAATCATAATTTTTTTATCCAATAATAGAACTCATAAACTAGATCTTTTCGCTAACCTATCACTACAAGAAACTAGGTCGTTTGCATCGAAAATTTGTATCGGCAAAAAGTGGATGCAACAGAGCAACGACTTTGCATCGAATTTACATCGACAACATTAGACGATGCAAACTCGATGCAACTTAGAGTCGAAATGGTTCGACGCAATTCATCTGCTATGTTGCATCGATTTTGCATTGATGTTGCCTCTTACAACACCGTCGATGCAAATGCGATGCTAAGTTGTCTCGATGTTGCATCGACTTTGCATCGAACAACACGACGCTGCAAAATCGACGCAATATAGCATCGACGACGGACGATGCAAAGTGGTTTAGAAGTTTATGCCGACATCCCAAAGCGTCTTTTCTACTCGACGCAAATCAGACACCAGCGATGCCGGCATCAGATGCAAATACGATGCAAAGTGGATGCGTTATTGGATTGATGCAATCTTGATGCAAAATCGCGATGCAAAGTTGATGTATAGTCGATGCAATAGTTCTGAAAAATTATATAAATACATCTCTCCTCTCATTTCATTCATACAACAAAACAAACATCAACAAAAAAAATCGCTTACAATATCTATAATCTCGGCCTAAGGAAGAAAGTGGCGGCGGGAAGCGACATATACGAGTTTCGAAAATGGATGTATACACATAAAGATTCGGACGGAATGGTGACAAAATAATTCACTGATGGTCTTCAAATGTTCATGTATCAGGCGACTAATTTACAAACAACATTGAAAACTGGTATGATGCTTTGTCCTTGTCGTAAGTGCAAAAATACAAAATATATTCGTGTTGAAATATCTTCAAGACATTTATATAATCGAGGGTTATGCCACATTATTTTATATGGTATCAACATGGAGAAAGATATAATTACGCTGAAGCGGATAGTAGTAGTAATTATAACGATGTTGATGAATCTAATATTGGTTATAATGGAGCAAACCAATTTGATTATCAACCACATCATGAATATCAAACCGATCATCATCAAAATAGGTTTCATGATATAGTCAATGATGCATTACACGAAACCAATACACATGTATATAATATAGGAGAATAACCCAATATAGATGCAAAACGGTTTTATGATATGTTAGATGCTGCAAATGCACCACTTTACGATGGTTGTAGAGAAGGATTATCAAAATTATCTTTAGCGTCTAAGATGATGAATATAAAAATCGATAATAATCTAAGTGAGAATTGCATGGAACAAATTATTGATCTAATGAACGGGTCTTTACCAGAAGATCATGTCTTTGTTGACTCGTACTATGAGATACAAAAGTTGGTTTTTAGTCTTGGTCTACATTCTGAGATGATGACGTATGCGTTGACAATTGTACGATCTTTTTGAAAGATGATGATAAGTTGCAGGAATATAGTTTTTGTAAAAAACCAAGATATAAGCCGCAAAAGACCGGAAAAAGGTACCATATGAGAGAATGTGGTATATGCCTATCACTGATAGATTAAAACGATTATATCACTTCGAAAGGACATATGCATCGATGAGATAACATGGTGAACATTCACAAAGAGAAGGAGAAATGATTCATCCATCCGATGCAAAAGCATGAAAACATTTTCAAACGGTACACTTTGATTTTGCTAGAGAGATTAGAAATGTTTATCTTGGTCTATGCGCTGATGGATTGTGTCCATTTGCAATGTATGGTAGACAATATTCACTGTGGCCCGTAATTCTGACACCTTACAATCTTCCTCCGGATATCTGCAAGAAAAGAGAATTTTTATTTTTTAGTATCTTGATTCCTGGTCCGCATCATCCAAAACGTTCCATTGCTGTTTTTTACAACCTCTCATTGAAGAACTAGAACAACTATGGCACAACAGGGTGCGTGCTTATGATTACTCAACGAAAAAAAATTTTAAGATGCGTGCAGTGTTAATGTGGACCATTAGTGATTTTCCTGTTTATGGAATATTATCGGGATGGACCACGCACGGGAAGTTATCTTGTCTGTATTGTCTTCATCGAAGTGATGCTTTTCAACTTAAACATGGGAGAAAAACAACTTGGTTTGATTGTCACCGTAAGTTTCTGAAATTGAATCATCCATACCAGAAAAACAAAAGGTTATTTACAAAAAATAAGACAGTGCGTGTCATCTCACCCGTGTATTATTCTCGCGAAAAAATATATAAACAAATTTGTGAGATCGATGCGGAAGACATTATCAAATGTGGGGGAAATTCACATATTTCATCAAACATGCCAGACGGATATCTTACTTCACATAATTGGCATAAAAGAAGTATATTCTCGGAACTCACATATGGGAAGGATCATTTGTTAAGACATAATTTTGATGTGATGCACATCGAGAAAAAAACTTTTTTGATAATATTATGAATACGATTTTAAATGTGCAGGACAAAAGTAAAGACAATATAAAATCGAGATTGGATTTATCTGAAATTTGCTCCCGAAACGAATTGCATATTACTACAGATAGGAAAGCACATGTACCTATTTTTAGGTTATCGGCAGAAGCAAAGACAAGACTATTCAATTGGATGGCTTCAGAGCCAAAATTCCCCGATGTATGTGTCTAAATTTTCTAGGTTTGTCGAGCAAGGGCAAAAGTTCTCTGGAATGAAAAGTCATGTCTTCAAGCAACGTCTACTTCCATTTGCATTTGCAGAGTTTTTACTTACGAATGTGCATGAAGCACTTGCTGGTAATATAATATTTAAAATACTTAAATTTGAAATGTTGCAAAATCGATGCAAAGTTACATCGTCCAGAATCGATGCAAAATTGCGTGTACTTACGTGCACGATGCAAAATCTATACAAATTTTCATCGTCCAAGGTGGATGCAAAAATGATCCAAGTTTGCATTGAACAGACGGACACAAAGACGATGCAATGTTGCATATACATCCTCGATGCAAATGAGACGCAAACTTGCACCACACCACGTTCGACTCAAATTGGATGCAAATTTGCATGACATTGGCGGCCACCCAAAGTCGATGCAATCTTACATCGTTGTACGAAGATTCAAAATCGATGCAAATTAGCATCGTCTTTGGCGCGCTAACGTGGCGATGCAAATTTGGGTCGTCATTGCGTCGACTCTCGATTTGCATCGAGCTATTAGCGTCGAATCGTCATTCGATGCTAATCCGATGCAAAGTGGATTTTGCATCGACTTTGAGTCGTTTATGGACGATGCAAAATGGTTATTTTCTTGTAGTATATAAAGTATAAAGCATTCTCGAAAAAGAAAGATAATCTATCACCGTTTCCTAATTATGGAAATAACAAAAAGTTAAACATAAGAAAAAAAAACTGAAATCCAAAACAATTGCAATATAAAATAAAATCATCAAGTTCAAAAAAAAACAAAAACAAAATCGAAAACAAAAACAGAAATTCAACTTAAACAGCAGCAGCCAATACCGATGGAGGATTAGCAACGGAAAGATTATCGATAGAATCCATTGTATGCATAGCTATTACTTCTCCAACGTTCTCTTCACCTACAATCTGTTTACCTACAAAATCAATGACCAACAAGTTTATGAATTTAACCTAGAATAGAACAGAATATTATTAATTAAACTTACTCCAAAACTTAAAATTTACTAGTTTCGGGAGACGCTTCAACAACATCAACAATGACTTGAACATCAGCAGTATTGACTTGAACATCAACACCGATGACTTGAACATCAGCAGCATTGACTTGAACATCAGCAACATTGACTTGAACATCAGCAACATTGACTTGAACATCAACAGCAATAACTTGAACATTAGCAGTATCTTCCAATGTGTTCGAAGCAACTATCTTCTCAGCTACAATAACTTAATTGTCAAAATTATTTTGGACAAATTATATGTCAAAATTATTTTGGACAAATTATATATGAAACAGATAAATTAATAAATTTATAAAGTAAATTGAAATTTACATGTTTGGGTTTCGGCGGAGAGATGCTCAACAACAACAAAAACAATATTTGTTTCCTTTGATTTTGTCATTATAGAATCATAAACAGATTTTTTGCTTCGTTTTGTCCTTTTTTTGCTACTGTCAACAAAAATGAAACGGTCAATCACAAGTATAGTCAATAATAATATCAATTAAATTCAAAAGTAACGAAAAACATGTTTACCCTTTTCAGATGATGTTGTGTTATTTGGATCAGCAGTTTTCATTCCTCTTTTTGTTGTTTTTGTATTTTGAACCCTAGTAGGAGCTTCTAGAAGTTTTTCAGCATTTTCTTCATTCATTTCAAACTCCACCGTTAGGAACCATTCTTCTTTTGTGCCACTAAACAATTTTTTCAGGATCACTGAATCACATAGGTCAAAGAAGGAACCACGCCGTTTCACCTACATCCATCAATTAAATACCTATATTCAGTTCATTTGCGCATTAATAAAAAAAACCTTAAAAATATGTACATTCAAAGCTGAAATCTTGACATTTCCAGTTTTAGAATACAAAATTGTGTATTCTTTGCAAATATTCTCTACATGAATACACCAAAACAAAGTGTTATGTTATC
This sequence comes from Aethionema arabicum, assembly GCA_000411095.1. Taxonomy (NCBI): domain Eukaryota; kingdom Viridiplantae; phylum Streptophyta; class Magnoliopsida; order Brassicales; family Brassicaceae; genus Aethionema; species Aethionema arabicum. The sequence continues at coordinate 80,292 of KE151827.1, read as the reverse complement.
ATAACAGAAACCCTAGAAAGAATAGAATGAGATTTACTTTTAACTTTTGGGGAACACGGTCTATTTCGCCCCGAGAAGTATCATATACGTTCCCCGCAACTGTTTCACCTCGGCCCAATTGCACACCCAGCCAAATTTCAAGGTCTGGAAGCCCATAAACCGTGGNTGGCGATGCAAATTTGGGTCGTCATTGCGTCGACTCTCGATTTGCATCGAGCTATTAGCGTCGAATCGTCATTCGATGCTAATCCGATGCAAAGTGGATTTTGCATCGACTTTGAGTCGTTTATGGACGATGCAAAATGGTTATTTTCTTGTAGTATATAAAGTATAAAGCATTCTCGAAAAAGAAAGATAATCTATCACCGTTTCCTAATTATGGAAATAACAAAAAGTTAAACATAAGAAAAAAAAACTGAAATCCAAAACAATTGCAATATAAAATAAAATCATCAAGTTCAAAAAAAAACAAAAACAAAATCGAAAACAAAAACAGAAATTCAACTTAAACAGCAGCAGCCAATACCGATGGAGGATTAGCAACGGAAAGATTATCGATAGAATCCATTGTATGCATAGCTATTACTTCTCCAACGTTCTCTTCACCTACAATCTGTTTACCTACAAAATCAATGACCAACAAGTTTATGAATTTAACCTAGAATAGAACAGAATATTATTAATTAAACTTACTCCAAAACTTAAAATTTACTAGTTTCGGGAGACGCTTCAACAACATCAACAATGACTTGAACATCAGCAGTATTGACTTGAACATCAACACCGATGACTTGAACATCAGCAGCATTGACTTGAACATCAGCAACATTGACTTGAACATCAGCAACATTGACTTGAACATCAACAGCAATAACTTGAACATTAGCAGTATCTTCCAATGTGTTCGAAGCAACTATCTTCTCAGCTACAATAACTTAATTGTCAAAATTATTTTGGACAAATTATATGTCAAAATTATTTTGGACAAATTATATATGAAACAGATAAATTAATAAATTTATAAAGTAAATTGAAATTTACATGTTTGGGTTTCGGCGGAGAGATGCTCAACAACAACAAAAACAATATTTGTTTCCTTTGATTTTGTCATTATAGAATCATAAACAGATTTTTTGCTTCGTTTTGTCCTTTTTTTGCTACTGTCAACAAAAATGAAACGGTCAATCACAAGTATAGTCAATAATAATATCAATTAAATTCAAAAGTAACGAAAAACATGTTTACCCTTTTCAGATGATGTTGTGTTATTTGGATCAGCAGTTTTCATTCCTCTTTTTGTTGTTTTTGTATTTTGAACCCTAGTAGGAGCTTCTAGAAGTTTTTCAGCATTTTCTTCATTCATTTCAAACTCCACCGTTAGGAACCATTCTTCTTTTGTGCCACTAAACAATTTTTTCAGGATCACTGAATCACATAGGTCAAAGAAGGAACCACGCCGTTTCACCTACATCCATCAATTAAATACCTATATTCAGTTCATTTGCGCATTAATAAAAAAAACCTTAAAAATATGTACATTCAAAGCTGAAATCTTGACATTTCCAGTTTTAGAATACAAAATTGTGTATTCTTTGCAAATATTCTCTACATGAATACACCAAAACAAAGTGTTATGTTATCATAACAGAAACCCTAGAAAGAATAGAATGAGATTTACTTTTAACTTTTGGGGAACACGGTCTATTTCGCCCCGAGAAGTATCATATACGTTCCCCGCAACTGTTTCACCTCGGCCCAATTGCACACCCAGCCAAATTTCAAGGTCTGGAAGCCCATAAACCGTGGTTTAGTTCAATTTTGTCGGTTTTTTCATTAACCCAGTGATGAACAAGAGAACCAACCTTAAACCGCCAGACCAAACCGACCCAGACGACCCGTTTACGAACCCGGGTCAAATTAAATTTCCCCCAAATCGCTTAAAAATTGTAAAGAACCCTAAAAAAGAAAATTTTAACGGCATTCAAAGGTCTTGAAGAACATTGTTCAAATCTATACCAAGGTGAGTTCATATATGGTGAAATCGAGATATAGAGAAATTGAGATATTTGAAATCGAGTTAGATAGAATATGATTTTCGTGAAATCGAGTTCTGTTTCAAATTTGTTTGCGAAGTGAAATTGAGTTTGTTTTTATGAATTATGGGTTTACAGGTTGCAATTAGAGATGTCTGGAGGTTCATTAAGCTCACAGTCACCAAGAGGACGAGTTCTAGGTGCACCTAAATGGTGTTGGTGTGGTGAAAGAGTTTCGACTATGATGTCCAAATCCGAGTACAATCCGTACCGTCGGTACTTTCGTTGTTCTTATGCGGTGTCAGAGAAGATTTGGGATGATGACCATTTATTCAAATGGGTGGACGAGGGATTGGTAGAGGAGGTTGAGATGTTGAGGGAAAGCAATAGAGAACTTGAGCAAGCATTGAAAACCATTAAGAGAGAGCATTTGGAGGATGAAAAGAGGGTAGAGAATGAGATAAAACAGAGGTTTGAAGAGATGTTTTTAGAAGTTAAAGACATTGTGAAGAAGACGATGGTGCAAGTGGTAATTGGATGTATAGCCTTTGGGTTGTTCATTAAAGTTCTAGGTTGAAGACAATGGTCTTGTTAACCGTTTTGTGTAATGGTATTTGGTATTTGTGTCATAGTGTCTTGTGCAACTTTGTATTGGTTTTTGTATTTGCTTTGTTTATGTCTTGGTTTCGGTTTTAGTTTGTTTGTAATGACATTGGTTTGATAAAAGGCTTAGGGTTTTGTGTTTTGTGTTCCTTATTGAGCCGAAAAAAATATTTTCATTTATCGATGTTCAAAACCTTACAAAAACCATCCCCTACAATGAAACTGAGCTCCAAATACCATAACAAAAACCATCTCCTACAATGTCTCTGAGCACCAAAAACCACCCTAAAACTAGCTCCAACAATGACAATGAGCTCTAAAAACCAACCTAAACCAAAAGCATTACAAAAACCATTAAAAAAACGTCATTCTTGAGTTAGTGTGTCTTGGGAAGATTCACATGTTCCCTGCATAGTGGCAACAACTCGGTTCTTCACGAATTTTGTCAAGTAACAACCTAGCAATAACAGGAACCTTAATGCACTCACACTGCCCATTTGGAACACAACTATGGTTATCTACGAATTTCCTAACTTTCCAAACTGGATCATTGGGAAAAATTGATGTATAAACTAACCAACGACAGTGTTCCCCTTCCGTCTCACTACCACCACCTACGCATTGATAACCGATCTTATCCTTATCATACCTGTATTGCTTAATGTTTCTGCCACTTCTCAATGCATATTCAATCACAACTTCTTTAAATCTGACGCCATTGAGGAAAGTTTGGTCTTTGTACAAACCATCAGCAACCCTACTCCATGTGTTCTACGCACATCACTACCAACTCGAGTTCGCTGTCTCCCACACGAGTTTCACCTTCTTCGTCAGTATCACTTTCCGTCATCGGATATGCATTGTGCAAGATGTGGCTCATCTTCGAACTCGTCAATGGCTCTGAAGACTTGCTGCATCTCACGATCCTCAGCTTCTTCGTCATAATCCTCTCCTGGAACAGACATCTCAGAACTCAAACACTCACGAAATGGAAACGGAATTTGGGGATTTCTGGATTTCAAAATTAAGGATTTTAGGATTTATGTTAATTTGGGGAAAAATTGGGGATTTTTATTGAGTTATCGCTATTTGGTTTAGGGGGAAATTGGGTCTGGTTAATGTTGAAACGGGTTGAAATCCGGTTGAAATCCGGTTGGTGGTTTGTGAGATTGGTTAATGCCTTGGGTTAATGAGAAAACCGACAAAATTGAACTAACCCACGGTTTATGGGCTTTCAAACCTCGAAGTTTGGTTGGGTGTGCAATTGGGCTGATGTCAAACAGTTTCGGAGAACGTATCGTACAGTTAAACCTCTATAAATTAATAACGTTGGGACTAGAGAAAATTATTAATTTATCGAGATATTAATTTATGAAATTAATTCATAAAAAACTGCTTTACGAAAAATAATATATCTCAAAATTATATTAATCTCTTTAAAATTGTATTACATCATCATGTAAATATTTAATTTATTATAAA
>KE151827.1:29491-42196 GCA_000411095.1 Aethionema arabicum | reverse complement strand
TATGGAGAAAAAATCGTTTCAAAAGGAAGAAACAAAAGTGAAGCAAAACATCACGAGAAGACCGATAAATGGTGTGGTCTTTGTGAACGAAACAATCACAATGAAAGTGAATGTTGGTCAAAGAAAAAAGGTGTAAAAGATGAGAGAAAGTGTTTCGTGTGTAACGAACCGGGACATTTAGCAAAGAATTGCAGACTTAGAAAAACCGAAAGTGCGGATCTAAGTATTGAAGAAATAAAAGATGACTCAGGGGATGAAGGTCACATGTTGTTTAGTGCAATTCAAGAGGAAACATCATTAAAGGAAGATGATGAAACGTGGCTAGTCGACAGTATTGGAATGTGCAAATACACAATGAAGCACAAAGATAAGATGATGCACATGGGTGTCAAGTATTAATCCAAGAATCATATATCATGATTAACTAAGCACTATATGCTTGATTAATCATGATTAGAGGATGGAAGACTATTGGTGTGGATTAAGTGATCACATGTGACACATTGAGGGTTGTGTGTGTATACACATGTGACTCTCCCCAAAGGAGAAAGAGTTGTTATGACTTGGAATAAGAGAAAGTCTCCTTATCTATTTCGAAAAAGAAGACAAAGCTTACTTAATGTCACTTAACCCTTTATGTCTCTTTCTACATTGGGAGAACCAACATGTCTCTTTCACTCTCTCTCATCCTCTCTCTTGTATCTACTTCTATATAAGCTTTTGTCTTGTAACCTAGAGAACCTTAACAAAAATAAATACAATTCTTATATATCTATTCTTCTTTCTTCTTTGTTTTTAGTTCTATTCTCAACATGTTATTCTTCTAATTCTATCATACTCTCTTATACTTATGCTCTGATACCTTCTTCATACTTCAATCTCATAATGTTAATCTCTTAATTCTATCAGACAGCGGGTGTACTAACCACATGATCAAGGAAGTTTCTTGTTTCATCACTCTTGATAAGAATATTAAAATACCAATCAAAATGGGGAATGGTCAAAGAGTAATCACGGCAGGGAAAGGGAATATCCAAGTGCGGTTGATTTTAATAAGACTCCAAGTAAAGAAGAAGAGGAGAAAGAAGAAGACAAGTGGGTTTTGAAGATATTCGAAGGAAATTTAGCGTGAAACCAAAACTCAATTAAGAAGTGTTAGTTATAATTGAGTTTAATAATTAATATGTATAAGTTATTTAAGTTTAAAAGTTGTTGTGGTTAACTAAAGTTAGTTACTTGTGTCAAAAGACATTAAAAGGAAGAGTTGCATTTCTTTGCTTTGGTGTCCATTGGTGTCTATTTAACCACCATTGTTATGATGTTAGAACGTGGTGTTGTGTTCTTACTTTTCTAAATTCAATATTATAAAAGTTTTATTTATTATCAATTCTTTTCTTAAGAAATCTAACATGTATGATGAAACAATGACTATTTGTGAGAAATGAAAAAAATGTTTACATAAAAAAATGTTTTTTTTTCATATATATATATATATATATATATATAAAAATTAAATCTCTCTTTATTACTGCCTTTCTCTTTATTTGATGTTTAAAGAAAAAAAAAATATTTCGAACTAAGTAATATTCACGTGAAAAAAAAATATAACGTTAATTATATTTGAATTTAGTCCACATCCAACAAAATTATTGACCTGGTAAAATACTATTTTTGTAAGTTTGTGCAGTTATTTTAATATTGAAAAATTGTTATGATCCTCTAAGTATATGTTTTTGGTTCTGTCATGGTTATTAATTGTAATTTAATAACGATTAAAAAAAATTAAATAAATAATTGGGGTTTTTAAAATATGATTGATTTTGGATTATGCGATGAAACATTGAGATCAACAATGTCATAATAGAATCAATAAAAATCCTTATAATTTAGTTTTTGCATCTCCAAAAAGTATTTAAGGTTTTTTTGTGATGACATTTTCAAATGTCATTTCTCATTTCATAAACATAAATGACATTTTTGTGTCATGTCTTTAATTTTTTATCTATGATAAAAAAAATGTTTACGTGAGACTATATACGTAGAAACGATTCTAATCCATTTTGGCATGTCAGGATGTTGTTAGAACTTGTCATAGTCATGCGTAAATATTTTTTTAAGTGTTTCAAAGACTCTCGGAGAAGTAGAAGCTTACAAACACTCTTATCGAACAAGAGGCTCTCGAAAGACTTCCGATCAAACATAAAGTGTTCACCAAGACCATGTTATTCTTTCTCAAACTACGAATAAAATCACTATTGTATGATTACTGATCAGGACCGAGAACATAAAATAAAACTCAAAATTAAGATCGGTATTATTAAGAAACATAGGATTCCAACTCAAAACTAATCGACAATAAGTGGAATATATATTGTTCAAATGTTGGTTCTTTAACCAATGTGGGATTCCGACCAGTATTCATATAAAGAAAAAAAAATTAAGGCTGATAATTCGAAAGCTGGTTTAATTTAAGATTACGGCAAATGTTTTACGGGGTTTTGTTCAAGACCGACCCTGCTAAACCAGAAAAATTTGAGTTTTCGGTTTCAATTCACAAAAAAAAAATTGGTTTATGTAATTGTTTTTTCAACACCCAAGAAAATCTTTTTTTTTTCTTGAATTGGCTTAGGATCTTCTACATGTGAGGACCGGTTACCGCCTACCATTGTATACGATTTGATCGTTTTTGTTATTTCTTTAGGAATAATGGTTACAAACAAAATGACTATGGATTATAAGTTACTATGTAATTTCATAAGAATCAATTGGAAAAAAGAAAGGAAAAGAAAAGAAGATGATGAAGAAAAGAAAAGGAGAGAGAAAGAGGTTAATACAGTAGAACCTCTATAAATTGATACTCGATAAATTAATAATCACGATAAATTAATAAATTATTTCAGTTCCGACTTGGGACAATGTAAAAATTAACAAAATTTAATAAAATAATAAGATAATAATTTATTTTGAAATTCCTATGTAATTATGGTCCCAATAATATTATAAATTAATAAATATGGTACATAAATATATTATATATGTATAAAGACAACTAGTAAAATAAGATTTTAATATTATTGGTTTCCCATTATCAAATAACAATTAATACAACTTATCATACAAGACAAAACTGTAAAAATAAGGAAATTATAACAAAAAAAATGGGAACTTAATATTTTATATAATAAATTGAATATTTATATGACGATGTAGTGCAATTTTAAAGAGATCATTATAACTTTGAGTNTATTTTATAATACCTTAATTGGGATCCAAACATATATATATATATATATATATATATTTATGGTTTTGTGTGTTGAGTTTATATGATATATGTTGTTGTTAAATGTTGTTGGTACAGATACTCGAACCCTGGTTAATTTTCAATAATCAACCACCGAGCCACTAGAGTAGCGGTGATTTTAGTTATGTTAATTTGTATATAAATGTCTTTTATAAAAGATTCATTATTTTTTAATCATAAGCAAAACATAATTACAGTAGAACCTCTATAAATTGATACTCGATAAATTAATAATCACGATAAATTAATAAATTATTTCGGTCCCGACTTGGGACAATGTAAAAATTAACAAAATTTAATAAAATAATAAGATAATAATTTATTTTGAAATTCCTATGTAATTATGGTCCCAATAATATTATAAATTAATAAATATGGTACATAAATATATTATATATGTATAAAGACAACTAGTAAAATAAGAATTTAATATTATTGGTTTCCCATTATCAAATAACAATTAATACAACTTATCATACAAGACAAAACTGTAAAAATAAGGAAATTATAACAAAAAAAATGGGAACTTAATATTTTATATAATAAATTGAATATTTATATGACGATGTAGTGCAATTTTAAAGAGATCATTATAACTTTGAGTACATTATTTTTTGTAAAACTAAATTTTTATGAATTAATTTCATAAATTAATAATTATTAATTTATCGATAAATTAATATCTCGCTAAATTAATAAATTTCTCTGGTCCCAACGTTATTAATTTATGGAGGTTTAACTGTAATTTACATTTCATTACTTGTGTTAAATTTTTTTATAAAGTCGTTACTGTATATTATTTATATTATAATCTAATAGTTGCAGTTATAAAAAGTGGGAGTGAGCAAGTGTATTTTAGAGGACAGTTTGGTATAGGCCATGTTCGTTTTCGTGTTCCTGAATTCGACGATGAACAACAGCAACGGGCGATATACTAACGAACGAGAGTGATGAGTGACGCGTAATGTTGTTCGTTTAGTCGTTGTCGATGACCAACAATAACAACAAAATGCTATTTGTTTATTTATCGTTTGTTCAACGACATGTTTCAGCGATGGAAGGTAGACGATGGTAGCCGACGTGATGGACGACAATGAGAGTGATGGATAATATTGTTCGTTTAATCATCGCTGGCGATCAACAACATCGACGAAATGTTGTTTGTTTAACTATTGCTCGCTCGGCGATATATTTAGCTAACGAGCAATTTAAATATTGAATCACTAAAAAATTTATCCTTTAGTTATTAATCATCGAGACTTGTCACTAAATTTATTGTGTAACTAGTACCATATAAACGAATTTGTTCAGCGTTAAATTTTAGCGATATATCCCAACAACACGTTGATGTTAATGTTAAAATTAAATCTCTAAAAATAGTTAGACCGTGTCAACGTATAACTTCGTGGTAATGCGTGTATATTTCCTAACTATAAAAAATAAAATAGTATTATGCTCACTCATTTTCGTAATGAGTTGGTATCATGATCAATATATATAATAAAAAAAATTACATAATATACTTATAAAAAAATGAATAAATAAATAAGAGAGGGCGAAGAATGGTTAGATGTATCATTTTTAATTAATTAAATGGGTCATTTCAAAAGATGTGGTTACAATCATCAACCAAACTTTTCTCATTTATAATTTATATTAAAAAAAACTGAAAAAAATATAAATAACTTTTTATTGTTGACCTTTATTTATTTATGGTTATAAAACTATCTAATCATGATATCATGTTTATATGTTTTAAGATTACTTTTGCAAGAAAAAAATATATATCTAAGAATACTTTTTTTAGTTGTCCAACCATATAAAAAAGCTTTTGATTTATACTAATACATTTAACTTTCTTTCCTAATAATTTAAAAGTTGAAATCTCATTTTAAAATTGTTAAACAAAATGTAAGCATCGTTTACATTTTTTAATTGCCAACCATACAATACAACATATATTTATTATTGAAAAGATGACATAATTTTCACTTTAGAGTTTCTTTATTTTGTAAAATCTAATATCAATCACATCAAAAAGAGATACATATTTTTTTTTCAAACTAATTTATTTCTAATTTTGTTTATTTGGAAATATTTTTTACTTATTTTATTCCATATTTAATCGAATACCAACAGAATTAATGAAATAAAAATATTTCAATAAAACAAATTACTGTAAATCACATAAATGAAATATCAGTAATTTTTCATCACATAAATTAGTGCACTGTTAACAAATTCAATCAAACTATCACATTTTTATCGTAAATTTTAAATTTGAAGTTTTTTCACATATTAATAGAAGTTTAAAATTTTACTATGACAATGAAATATCATAAATATCTTTTTTCCCAATAGTACTAGAGGAATTACTTAAAATGCCCTAATTCAAGCATTTTTTACAAATGTGCCCTTTTTGTAGGGTTTACCAATTATACCCTTGAGTGTATTGTTATGATATTTTTGTAAAAAATGCTTGAATGAGAAAATTTTCTAAAAATCAATTATGTAAAATGTCTTAATTGAATACATTTTTCCAAATTTTTCATAAAGTGTGAGGGTATACCACTTCTAATGTTGGGTATAGTGTTAGGACATTTTTGCAAAAAATGCATGATTAGGGCATTTTTTTACAAAAAATGCTTGAATGAGGGCATTTTTGCAATTCCCCCATAATACTAGCGTTTAATCTTTTTAATATGCTAACTATCAAAACTAAATTTAGTTAATTGCGTGATTAGGAAAGTCATGTACATAATTTGAAATAATTAGTTTATAATTAGTGTTTTAAGTTCCATTAGATTAACATTTAATATCTCAAACTGTTGAATGTTTTTTTTCATATGAATCACAAATCGGTCTCATTAGTTGAAACACAAATTAAATGTAGTATTCCATTGAATTCAAATCCAGATACCTTTGGCGAATTAATAAAAAAGGAAACCATCTCAATGATCACTCCACAAACTTTTTCACCAACCTTAAAAATTAAAATAATAATTCTTTCTATACGAAAAGAAAAATTTCTTTTTGTTTTTAAGAAACAATTGAAACAATTTGATATAAATTACTTGATGGTTATGATATTTGCAACATCTCAATTTCTAGAAAGCATGACGATGTATTTAGAAAAAAAACAAAAGAATTCATTTAAATGTCTATTTAACCAAAATTTATTTTAAAAAAATCAGTAATCTATTTAGAAAAAATAGATTACAATTAAATATGTTCGAATTAGAATATTCAAACTAGGTGAACTACTTGCATCATACATGTGAATATTCTCGATCCTGAAAATTCAGGGCTCTGAAACAAAACGGTAAATTAAAACTGATTTTTCATATAAGAAAAATATACTGTTGACATTTTTTTTGCGAAATAAAAAAAATTTATAAAAAAAAAATATAAGAAAAATATGTAAAAAAATAGTTTTAAAGATAAATAATTTAGATGTTTGAAACGAATGTTTCATCCAAGCCTATGATTCATGTCATTTATTATAAACACATTCATGGTAATTTAGGATCAGTCGACAATTTTTTTGGATGTTATAAATCTTGCACCAAACCTTAAAAATATTATAAAGATACTCGATATGCCACTAAAATATATAAGTACTTTACTTAAGATGAGAGTTGTCAACAAAATATTTCAAACCCAAAAAATCCAACATTAATTAGAATCATTACAATCATTTGTATCATTCAAATAAGCTCTTCATATACGGTGGCGGGGCCTAAAAAACTTTTCATTCTTAAAAATATGATTAAAATTGAGTAATTTTAAATTTACGGGGTTAATAATTGTTTCTACATGAGTCAATTTCAAGTATCAAATAAAACTAACGTTAATTTTTTTTTTTACGTAGGTCAATTGACCCTCCTACAATGATGTACCTCCACCACTGTTCATATACGATTTGGGGGTTGATTGTTAAGAATTTTACTCGGAATAAAGCTCTTTAAAATCCAATCACGAATGACTGACGGAGCTTAAAGTTGAGTTTAGAGGTGGGTTAAAAGTTTCCCACCGCTAAGCTCTTCGTTGGAGCTTTTCCCGAACTGTCAGCTCTTTAAGTTGTAAAAAGTCATAATTATCCTTATAGATTTAATTAATTTCTTATTTTTGTTTAGTATATGTCTATTTTAGTAATTTTATGTCTAACAATTCACAACTTTACCAATCAAATAATTTTGATATAAGATTCAGCCGCTTACAGCTTCAGCAGCTTATGCTTCAGCCCCTCACAACTACAACTCTACTAAAAGTCTTCTCGATCGATCTCTTATTCTATTGCAACGGATTTTTGTCATTGATCACGTTAAAATACCTTGATTTTTTCATATTTCATTGTCCAAAATTGGCATATATTTGCACCATTTTCAACCAAAAATGGCATATAATTGAACACTCAAAAACAAACAAGAGATTGGTCGAATAGTTTTTTTGTGGGTATATATTCCAAAGAACTACGGTTTGATTCTCTGATTAGGAAGAAAATGACATTATTTATTGTAGACATTTATTCGTTTTGATATCTTGCTCGAGAAAGATGTACAGGTCATAAGTGAAAGCTGAGAGAGAACGAAGCTTTTGAGAGCAGTAATGGTGTTTCTTAGCTTGTTATTAACTTTTCAAAAACTTAGTCTATCATCGATTACAAAGATCATTATTTATACTAAATTGAAATTGAAATCAACGACTAAGATGCTCACAGATGTCAACATCACACGAATTTAGCTGAGTAAATCAAATCTATTTGAGAGAATGATTTGCTGAGCTGGAGAATCGTTGGCTGTAACAAACGCTTTTCCGTTGGAGTCCGTTGGGGAAGACGACAAAAGTCGTTGAGAGTGAAGAGGAGTTGATGGGCTGGGCTTGACAGTTTCGTGGGCTGAGTCTTTCAATTTGTCAAATGAGAGAGATGGTTTAGCTGCAGTTGGGATCGGTTTATTAGCTGTTAAAACCGGTTTAGGAGCAGAGTCCGGTTTGAAACCCTGTTTCATACTTACATCCCCCCGCAAACTTGATGTAGGAGGAACGGAGACACGAAGTTTAAAACGAAGCTCAGCAAAATCAGCAGCTGCAAGGGACTTAGTGAAGATGTCTGCTAGTTGTTGATGAGCTGGGATGTGATGAACTTCCAAAAGACCAAGCGATACACGCTCTCGAACATAATGAAAGTCCACATCGAAGTGCTTTGAACGAGTGTGAAGCTTCGGATTTGCTGTCAAGTAGGTGGCTGAGAGATTATCACAGAAGAGCAAGGGAGGCTCAGACTGTGACACACCAAGGCTACTGAGAAGAGAGCTTAACCAGGTGAGCTCTGCAGCAGTATTGGAGAGTGACCTGTACTCTGCTTCCGTTGAACTTCGAGAAACTGTAGGCTGCTTTTTAGCAGACCAGGAGATTAAATTGCTGCCAAGGAACGTACAAAACCCACCAACAGAGCATCTTGTATCTTTGCAATTTGCCCAATCAGAATCACTGTAGGCACTGAGAAAGGAAGTTGAATCAGCAGCAAAGGAGAGACCATAATCTGATGTACCTTTCAAGTAACGAAGAATGCGTTTCAGTAAGTTGAAATCAGAAACTGAAGGAGTCTGCATTTTCTGGCAAACATGATTCACTGCAAACTGGATGTCAGGTCGAGTAAGAGTCACATACTGCAGTTTCCCTGCCAAGCTTCGAAAGTAAGATGGCTCAGAAAAAATTTCATCCTGATGAGCAGTTTTGTCCAATTGTAGAGGGAGTGGTGTTGGCATAGGAGCACAATCAACCATGCCTGCTGTTTCCAGAAGATCTTCAACATACTTTTGCTGATTTAGGAACAGTCCCTTAGGGTGAGGATGAACCTGTATGCCCAGAAAATAGCTCAATGGTCCCATATCTTTCATTTTGAACTCTTGATGTAAAGACTGAAGTAATTGATCTGTAAGTGCCTCATTGTTGCCTGTTAAAACCATATCATCAACATACAGAAGTAAGATTAGTATATCGTCACCTTTGAGAAACACAAATAAGGATGGATCAGCAAGACTGCACTTAAAACCAAACTCCAATAAGTAATTGCTAAACTTGTTGAACCATTCTCTTGGAGCCTGCTTTAAGCCATAGACTCCCTTGTTTAATTTGCACACATAGTCAGGTTTGTGAATATCAACAAATCCAGGAGGTTGTCTCATATACACTGTTTCAGTTAAATCTCCATGTAAGAAGGCATTAGTCACATCCAATTGACGAAGATTCCAGCCTTTTGAAGTAGCCAAATGTAAGACTACTCGAACAGTATTCGTTTTGACAACAGGACTGAACGTTTCAACAAAGTCTATTCCTTCCTCTTGATCAAAGCCTTTGGCAACTAACCTGGCCTTCAACTTATCCAGGGAGCCATCAGCTTTGAGCTTGGTACGAAACACCCACTTGCATCCTAAAACATGCATACCTGGTTGAAAAGGAACCAGAGAATATGTATTAGTATCAAGAAAAGATGCTATTTCTGTATCCATGGCTGCCTTCCAGCCAGGATGTTGGAGTGCAGTCTTAACAGTTTTAGGCTCTTTCACAGAGGAAGAGACCATCAGTATGTACTTAGGATTTGGTTTTCGAACTCCAGCTTTGCCTCTAGTTACCATAGAGTGAGATGGAGCTGAAACTGCAGGTAATACTGCATTTAAAGGTGGGAAATCTGCTTCATTGAGTACAGAATCATATTCTTGTTCTGAACTATTCTCTGGTGCAACATGTTGTTCTGTAACTGATGGACTTTCAGCTTGAGGAACCATAGCTGAAGGACCACGTACTGCTTCTTCTGGAATAATAGGAGGAGAAGCAACCGGTTTAGGAGGCAAATAACCTTTCTGCCAAGCAGCTAACAGAGGAGTGTCTGCTGAAGTGTGCAGTGATGAATACTCCTTAGAGAAAGGGAATTCAGTTTCATCGAACAACACATGTCTGCTGATATATACCCGACCAGTAGGTGGATAAATGCACCTATAACCTTTATATTTGTCATTGTAACCAAGGAACACACACCTTAAGGACCTTGGCTCAAGCTTGTGAGTAGAGTAAGGTATGAGTGAAGGATAACAGACACATCCAAAGGTTCTTAGAAAGGAGTAATCTACTGGTTTACCAAACAGCACTGAGAAAGGGCTTTGTCTGTCTGGTAAAGAGCTGGAGGGAATTATATTACTCAGAAAACTTGCTGTAAAAAATGCCTCAACCCAATATTGCAGTGGCATTTTGCTCTCAAATAGCATGGATAATCCCAATCCAGGGATATGTCTATGCTTTCTTTCAGCAAGACCATTCTGCTGTGGTGTGTGTGGACAAGAAATCTGTTGTTTGATCCCACAGTTAGCTAAATGAGTAACAAACGCAGTACTTGTAAACTCTCATCCCCCATCACATTGAAAAACCTTTATGGTTTTGTTGAACTGATTTTCAACCAATTTCTGATACTGCAGAAAAACAGAATAGAAATCTGATTTTAATTTCAAAGGATATAGCCAACAGAATCTTGAATAATTGTCAATAAAGATGACATAGTATTTAAAATCCTGAAAAGAACATATTGGTGAAGGTCCCCATAGATCACAATGTATTCTTTCAAGTGGTTCAGTAGCTGTAAAAACAGATGCAGAAAATGGTAATTTGGTGCTTTTCCCAAGCTGACAAGAGTCACACAGCTTGTTGGTAGTCTTATTCATTACTATAGCTTTACTTGCAGATAGATAGTTGAGAGTATCCTTGCTTGGATGGCCAAGTCTCCTGTGCCAGATTTCATCACTTGTAGCAACTTGTCTGTGGGAGTAGAAAGCCAAGAAAGCTGGATTGTCAAGGACGTACAAGTCATTACGCCTGCTGCCTCGTGTCAGAGACGTCTGAGTGAGTTTGTCCTTAACAATGACACCATCACAGTCAAATGTAAATGAGCATGGATAATCAGTTGTAATCTTAGATATAGAGAGCAAGGACTTTGTGATATCTGGGCAAACAAGAACATCTCTGAGTAGAATGTTACCTGTCACTGTTTGCAATGGGACTGATCCAACATGAGTGATAGGCAGATGATTCCCATCACCAACCATGACTGAGTTGTTTCCACAGTAGGGAGTAACCTCTTGCAGATTAGCAGGGGAGTTTGTAACATGAGCAGAAGCTCCAGAATCAGGATACCACTCGTTGCCTGTATAAACTGCAGATCCATGATCAACCTGTGTAGAAGCAGTTAAGACAGTAGGAGGAGGAGGAGGATCCTGAAAGTGTATATCAAAACGTTTGAAACACTTCATTGCAACATGTCCAATTCTGCCACAGATCTGACAGGTAGGTCTATTAGTAGACTGATTATCTGAGTTGTAAGACTGCTGATGAAAACCTCTTCCTCTAGTGGTATAATCACCTTTACCACCTCTGTTATCATCATAACGAGTAGTATAACCACCACGTCCACGAACAGCATTGAAATCCAGATTTGCTGCAGAAGGATCAGTGTTGTTTGAGGTGTAAAAGGCAGTGTGAGGAGTTACCTGATTCATAGAGATCTCAAAACCAAGCATCCTGTCATCATAACTGATGAGCTGTGACACAACATCTTCATAAGATGGTCCAGGATCATTGTTAGCAGATCCTTCAATAACAGTAATAATTGCCTGATAATCTTTGCCTAAGCCATGAAGAACACCATATATCTTATCTTTCTCACTAACAGGATGGCCAATGGAGCTTAAAGTGTCACAGATTCCCTTATACTCCCTAAGATAATCAGGCATAGTTTTATTCTGCTTAAAGATGTTCTGCAGTTTCCTTCTCAACTCATATAACCTTGATGTAGAAACCTTATTAAAGTATTTGGATAGAGCAGACCATACCTCAAAGGATGTGGATAGATGATAAACTTCTCCCATGATATCTTCAGAGAGTGAACTAAGGAGCCAAGCTCTTACCATCTGATCAGATCTATACCACACATTGTAGGCGGGATTTGCAGTTTGAGTGGTGACACCTTGATTAGTTGTAGCGAGAGTGAGAGGAGGTTTAGCCTCAGCTCCAATGATGAATCCTAGCAATAGCTGCCCAGAGAGGAATGATTCGAACTGCGTTTTCCAGAGAAGGTAGTTCTTCTCTGTTAGTTTTAGTGTGATACATTGAGAGATACTTAAAACCGGTAGAGCATTAGCACCTTCCATGGCAGTCACTCAGTGAAAGAGCCTGAGCTCTGATACCATGAAAGCTGAGAGAGAACGAAGCTTTTGAGAGCAGTAATGGTGTTTCTTAGCTTGTTATTAACTTTTCAAAAACTTAGTCTATCATCGATTACAAAGATCATTATTTATACTAAATTGAAATTGAAATCAACGACTAAGATGCTCACAGATGTCAACATCACACGA
>KE151827.1:11689-29256 GCA_000411095.1 Aethionema arabicum | reverse complement strand
TTTCCGTTGGAGTCCGTTGGGGAAGACGACAAAAGTCGTTGAGAGTGAAGAGGAGTTGATGGGCTGGGCTTGACAGTTTCGTGGGCTGAGCCTTTCAATTTGTCAAATGAGAGAGATGGTTTAGCTGCAGTTGGGATCGGTTTATTAGCTGTTAAAACCGGTTTAGGAGCAGAGTCCGGTTTGAAACCCTGTTTCATACTTACAATAAGGTCTAAAATCGTCGCGGTTTATAAAATTAAAAAACATTTGAGAAATATAAGAATAGTATTTGATTTTTTTTGTTGCAGACTTCAGAATTTTACCATATATTTAACTTAAGTAATTTGTCTTAAACTTGTTTTAAGCTAAGTGAAACAACATTTGCTTAATTACACAAAGCAAATGACATGTATCTAAATGGTATCGCAAAATAAAAATTTTAAAAATTGATAGATAAAAGTTGTGACTGTAAATTTTAATTTTATAATTTTGGATGTAATTGATTGTAACTATAATTTTCAATTATGAATATGGTTTTAAATTTTCATTAAAAAACTAATTATTAGTAATGAAAACCGTATTATTTAGATTCTAAATTATCAAAATTAAATAATTTTAAAACTAGTAAATTTGATAATATAATAATATTATTAAAAAAGTTCATATTGTTTTATAATAACTTTTAAACTCAACAAAATTCGATTTTATAAATTCTAACTTTACGGTCTTATAAACTTTTTTTTTCTTCTTTGCAAAATGCAGAGTACAAATAATTAAATAACTAAAACTTTACCAAATGGTGGACTAATTAAAACCTTATTTTTAGAGAAATATATCTATTATGTGTAAAATGTCTAATCCTGGATTTCAATCGGCACACAATTTTGATAAAATATGGTTAGATGATACGAAATTATTTTATGATCAATATAGAAGCAACTACTAAAAATACTTATTATAAAATTCTTAAGCTTAAATATCTTTTTCCGTAGATATTAAAAATAAAAGAAACTAATTAAATTAATAATTATTTTTTTATTCTTTGTATATTGAAATCGTCCATCTATAGAAACCCAGGAGGCTCGGGGTTTCTGCTTCATGCCTCGCTCTTCTTCGTCTTCTTGATTTCTTCTTCTTCTTCTCCATATTCTTCTACTTTTCTTCCGTTTTCACCGCAGAGAAAAAGGAGAGAAGATCATGAGAAATTACTCTTGATTTTTCAACAATGTTCTATAAATAAGTGAATAATCCGTTCATCTACACAGTTCCGATTCTCGTTTCCTGATTGTTTCTTCTGTACATTCTGTGTCGAGGTTTTGATCTAGTTTTTTTGGGTGTGCGATTCTCGAGCTGAGAATTTTTGGAGTTGAGTTTTGGATTTTCCAGGTATCTTGTTGACCAAGCTAAAAAGGCATTGATCGTTTCTTGTCTCGACTCTCTACAATGGCGACGGGGCAACAAGATAACGGACTCTGTTTGACATCGATTTTGGAGGATTTTCTTAAACGACGAAATATTCGAGTTAGCGTTGGTGTAGATTCGAATTCGCACAAAGCCGATGAAGCTTGTACGTTTATCTACTACTCTGTTCTAATTTTTCCCCCTTTCCTGTTCGATTCCATTTTGAACCGAGATTTTAGGTTTTCAAATGCCGATTTCTGAAATTAGGGCTTCTGATGAATTTTGAAATTGGAGAATACTGGATGAAAAATAATAAAATCTAGAATGATCCAATCTTGTTCTCTGTATTCATGTACTATCTGAGCGTCTCCCTTGACCAATTAGTCCTTGAATTTGTTGTTACGGTCTTGTTTTTTTGCTACGGTTTTCAGAAATTTCCAATCTCAACATAGATTTTGCTATGGTATTTTGCTACTTGAGCCAACCTTTACTGTTTATATGCTACTAGACCACTTTGATTCCAACTTCTAGGTTACTCATTCATGAATGTACGCATTGATTAATCGTTTATTGGAACACGAAATTTGTGTAGATGGTGGAAGAGATTTTCCAGTAGATCCTTCAGATTTGAGAAGGTTTGAAGCAGCAAGGTGGGTAAGACACACACTTGGTGTAGTTGGAGGAAGAGATTTGCCAGCAGATCCTTCAGAGGATGATTTCAGGATAGCATTGAGAAGTGGAATTTTGCTCTGCAATGTCCTCAACAAAGTTAAACCTGGTGCTGTTCCAAAAGTATGTTTCTATTTACTTATCAGCTCGACAATTTTTTGCGTCAAATAGATCAGATGCAGGTCGGATACTGCCGCATTTATTGCATTAAAAGTTCAAACAGCAACGAGATTGAGCTTAATCTCAATCTTTTTCTTCAAGATTATACTTTAATACAAAATATTGTTTTGGATTCAATGGCTTAGGTTCGATTTATGTGATCTTTTTAAGACTTTTAGAACCTTTAGGCCTGCTTGGATAAAGTTGTGCAAGCATGATTTCTGCCATTTTGTAATATTTTAAGAGTTCAGAAACTAATATTTTAGTGTCAACTTTTTTGTAATTACAATCATTTATCCTCGTGATCTTATTTTCTGTAAAAATTCAGGTCGTTGAAGCTCCAAATGATCCTCTTATCAATCAAGACGGTGCGGCTCTTTCCGCGTTTCAGTACTTTGAAAATCTTCGAAACTTTCTTGTGGTTGTGGAGGAAATAGGTATTCCTACGTTTGAAGTCTCCGATTTCGAGAAGGTAATGGAACAAACCACAATATAATTTTTTTTAACCATTTATGAACGCGAGACTATGTTGTCTAACGACCTGAGCTTAATACATGAATCCTATCAAGAGTATTATGGTCATGTCTGATGCTAGTATGGATTAGGTTCGAATCAATTATCATCATAGTCATCCAAGGTAGAGTGACCTACCTTTCCGGAGGGGTTACCTAGAAGAAATTATAAGACAGTCGTTTGAACTTTAAGCAATTAGCATTTAAGGGATTAGTATATAATGTTACATTAAGCGAGATTGCTATATCCAGATTTCTGAAAACTTGAGAATTAACATTGACACAGATCCTGTTTTGTGCTTATGTGTGTAGGGAGGTAAATCTTCAAGAATTGTGGAGTGTCTTTTAGCTCTTAAGTCATATCGAGAGTGGAAACAGAGCGGTGGAAACGGAACCTGGAGATACATTGTGAATACGAAACCAACCACTTTCGGGATGGCAAAACAACAATACAAACGCAAAGAAGCAGAAGCACCCATGGATGCGGCCACAAATAGTCCTTTGTCTGATCATACTGATTCTGATGCCAAACATCAAGTTCGTGAGCTGCGCCAATTCCTAATGATTTCCTAGTATAGTTTTGAATTTAAATCCCCAACTTATTCTTTAGTCTTTTAGGTAACTGTTACTTCCGTAGATGACATCGTCCGTGCGGTTTTATCTGATAAGAGAGAAGAAGAAATTCCCGGTGTAAGAACTATCTCCCTATTACTTTCTAAACTTATCAACTGCAAACTTACAAAGCAAAAAAACTGTTTTAAATGCTGGCTATAGAATAATACTCTGCTGCTTGAACTGCTGGTTTCAGATTGTGGAAGATATGCTGAAAAGTGTCATGGTAGAATATGAACGTAAGTTGGGGGAGCAGAATGAATTGGTAAGTAATTTAAGCATTATGTATATTCACAGGTTCCTCTTACACCTCCTCTCTATTTTCATCTTGAATATATGTAACTTCTTAGCTTCAAATGGGGACGACGGAAAACAAAGTAAAGCTCGACAATGGTGATGTTGGGAGTTCTGTTTCAGGCAATGAGGAGATATTAAGTGATGCTTCGGTAGGTTCATAATATATCTTCTGTTGTTATAGTAGTCTTTGTCGATCTGTGGATTATAAGTGCATCTGATGTCAAACTGATTCATGTTACATGTTTTTAAAAAGATTGTAAACGACAACATGGAAGCTTCACAAGACGATAATTTCAAAGAAATGGAACGCCAAGACTGTGATGTATATGTAATTTCAAGAGATAAGACCAAGAAACAACAAAAGATAATCAACAGACAGAAAACTCATACTGAGGTAAAACACCATTGAACATAAACAAGTATATTTGGTATTCTGATTCATTCAAGACTCGTATCAGGTTGTTCTTGATATATATATATATATGTTTGAATGTTTTTGTAGGAATTGAAACACGATTTAAAGGCTATTAAATCAGATCTCAGTCACTTGCAGATAAAATACCAGCAAGAGTTTACAAGCTTAGGTAAGAATAAATGTTTATGTTTGCTTTCGAATGATTCAGCTAAGTTAAATAACACTAGCTAGATAAAAGAAACTAACAATACTGCGTTCTTGTTCGGTTAGGCAAGCATTTGCATGGACTTGCTAATGCTGCTACAGGATACCAAAGAGTTCTTGAAGAAAACCGGAAACTGTACAATCAAGTCCAAGACCTCAAAGGTAAACGAATATATTAGAAACAATTCACAAAGATCAACCACTAAACTTAGTACTACGATTTTGAATATCAAGTCTAACGAATGTACAAACAACAGGGAGCATAAGGGTTTATTGTCGAGTGAGACCATTCTTACCAGGGCAAACAAGTTCCTCAACTACGGTGGATCACATAGAGGAGTCAACTATATCAATTGCGAACCCTTCGAAATACGGAAAAGAAGGTCCAAAATCATTCACCTTCAACAAAGTGTTTGGTCCTTCAGCAACTCAAGGTAATTTCACCTTTCTTTAGTTTCTGATCTTTTACCATTCTTTTAACTTTTCAGTGTTAAAGAAATGTTCAGTGGATTTACCATGTGTCCAAACCTTGTTGTTAACAGAGATTATGTTATTTTAGATCCTAAATTATCTCCGTTTGGTAAAAAGAAAAACCTTAACTAGCAAAACGGTTTTTTAAATCCTGAACTTTGATAACCATATTTTTTTAAACCATAAACCTTAATAACCGAGTTTTCTAAATCAAAATTTCAAATTTAAACTTGATATTATAGTATAATTAATCTAAATTTGGATTATAATTTTTGGTTAAATTTTGAAATTATAGTTTAACTATGTTCAAAGATTAATTTTAATTTTGTAAATCCGTTTAAAAAATCTACTTATCAAAGTTGAGGGTTTGAAAACCATTTGATAATTGAAGGTTTTTTCACCAATGGAGATAATTCAGGGCTTAAAATACCATAATTCTTGTTCATATGCATTTGAGTGATCTTAAATTGCACACCTATATATATGATTTGGTTATTTATGTCGGCTTTCATTTTAATGACATCTTACAACTTTCAATCTGTAGAGGCGGTATTTGCAGACACTCAACCTCTGGTCCGGTCCGTTCTTGATGGTTATAATGTTTGCATATTTGCATATGGCCAAACAGGATCCGGAAAAACTTTCACTATGGTACTTTCTTCTAGTAATTCAACTTGACTTGTAATGATTTTTCATATTTGCATATGGAAGCAATGATATCCTCGTCTGCATTCTTTTTTGCCAAACTCAGATGGGACCTAATGAGCTGACGGAAGAGAGCCTAGGAGTAAACTACAGAGCACTGTCTGATCTATTTCATCTGTCAAGTGTGAGAAAAGATACATTTTCTTATAACATTTCAGTTCAGATGCTCGAAATTTACAATGAACAAGTACGAGATCTCCTTGCCACTAATGGTCAAACCAGCAGATATCCTTTTCTACGACTTGTTTCGTATAATTTTTCGGCTTTTATCCTTTCCTTGGTTATATCCTAAGTTTTAGAAATGCCTAATGCTTCTTACTTGATCGTTATGTTGACTATATCCTTAACTTGTAAACACATTAGAGATTCGAAATAGCACACAAGATGGAATCAACGTACCAGATGCTACACTGGTTCCAGTCTCATCAACTTCCGATGTCATTTATTTAATGAATATTGGGCAAAAGAACCGCGCAGTCAGCGCTACAGCCATGAATGATCGCAGCAGTCGCTCTCACAGGTTTCCCTTAACTTTCTTTTTGTTTTGATTACTTAAAAACTAACAACAAAAGTACAGAAATTAAGGTTCAAGAAATCGCTAGGCAGTAATAGGAATCTATTGTCTTGAACGACTAGTCGAAGCCTAAAAACATTTTTAAGAGCTTTAAACTTGTAATATCCGAAGAAGATACGGAAAGTTTAGTTGTCACTAATCTCTTTCATGGTTTAAACCTGCAGTTGTCTCACAGTACACGTACAAGGAAAAGATCTAACATCAGGAGCCACCTTACGTGGTTCAATGCATTTAGTTGATCTTGCTGGAAGCGAAAGGGTCGACAAATCAGAGGTTACTGGTGATAGGTTGAAAGAGGCACAACACATTAACAAGTCACTCTCTGCTCTTGGAGATGTGATTGCATCGCTCGCTCAGAAAAACAACCACGTCCCTTATCGTAACAGCAAACTTACACAACTGCTCCAAGATGCTTTAGGTAATTAGCAATACTCATTTTTTGTTTAAATGCCACTATATGATTTTGTATTAAATTGATTTTGTTGTGTTCGTGCAGGAGGACAAGCGAAAACGCTCATGTTCATTCACATTAGCCCTGAACTCGAAGCTATAGGAGAAACACTTAGCACCCTAAAATTCGCAGAGAGGGTAGCCACCGTTGAACTCGGCGCTGCTCGTGTTAACAAAGACACTTCTGAGGTTAAAGAACTCAAAGAGCAGGTCTTCCCTCAAAAACTTTATTCATTTGAATTAATCACATGGTTTTTCCATCATAAGTAGCTTTGAGTGCATTTTTAATGGGAACCTCAAATTTAAAGATTGTCAATCCTTGAATTTGAGGTTTTACAGTGTTTAGTGTTTTGCTACATATAGTGAAAGCTCAAATTTTTAAAAGTTAAAAAAATATGGTTTAAATGTTTCCAATAGAGAATCTAAAACTTTGTTGTATGACTTTTTTTGGGCCACAAGGTTGGTGGTCAGAAAATGATGAGATTTACCCCAAACCTACCTTGTGACCAGCTCAAACTTTATTTTTGAAGTTTAAAATAGTAAAACCTTAATTAAATATCAAGTTTGACTATATAAAACCTCAAAAATATTTGATTTTTAAATTTGATATTTTCATCTGAAATGCTCTAAAAACAATAATTTTCTCCATCTCTCTATATTTTTCACCTTTATGTGTTCTTCTCTCAGTGCATAATCGTATTCATGTCATTAATATTGAATATGCTTGCTTGGTTTAAAACAGTTTTCTTTGTATTTGCTTTCAGATTGCGAGTCTAAAGCTTGCCCTAGCAAAAAAGGAGAGCGAGGTAGATCAAACGCAACTCTCAAAGCCCCTTACACCTGAAAAAGTCCTAAGACGAAAGTCCCTTGGCGTTTCTTCATCATTCTCTAAGATACCAAATGTAAAACAGTTCCCATCCAAACATAAGCCACAAATTGATGATTCGAACAGCATTGAGGTAAGCCAAGTAAACAGAAACTCTACACCAATTATATGCAAGTTCTCTTATACTATATTGAGTCAAATCCTTCACAATATTAATGTAGAGTTGAACTACTTGCAGGGTCAAAGTGACTCTGCATCATCAAGTAGACAAAGCCTTGACTTACAAGGACTAGCCGGTTCACCGTCATGGAAAAGCCAATCTATAGAAGAAAAAGACGAGGAAACCGAGTTTATATCAGGTCACGAATGGGTCGATAAACACGAGGATGAAATCACAAGTAAACCTCAAAACAAACAGAGCCTTGAGAAACGGTTAAGTATGAAACGTGAAGCAAGAAGTGTAGAGAATAAGTGCAATGTAAGGAGTAGTGAGGTAGTAGATAAAGGATTTGAGATAAGGAAAGTTGCTTATGAAGAATCAAATGGTACAGATGAATCAGATGAAACTGCAACAAGTGATTGCTCAGAGAGTAATTTGATGTGGCAATTAAATGTTCAAGTGAATTTGCCTAGAGCTTCATCAATTAATGGATCTAGTCCATCTTTGCCTACAGCTAAAGTAAAGAAGAATCAAACAAAGACTAGTAGACTTGCTGAGACCAGGTTAGTCTACTATAAGCATTTCAATAATTCTTTGTTCTTCGACTTTTAAAAAAAAAAAAATTTCTAAAATTTAAATATATGTCTTACAGGTTCATTTTTTTCTTCTTCAAAATGAAAAAGTAAATAATAATATTTTTAATATGAAAACTAGTTTTTTTTTCAAAATATTTTATGTTTTTTCAAATATGAAGAGTATTTTTTTTAAGAGATTATGATTTTAAACCATAAACTATATCTATTTGGTGAAAAAAATAACTTTTAACTATCAAAATAGTTTTTTAAACCAATTTTGATAACCGGGTTTTTAAATGTTAAGTTAAAGTTTAGAATTGGAGTCTCAAATATAAACTTGAAACTAGAATCTAATTAGTTCAAATTTGGATTATATTTTTTGGTTTAATTTTGAGATTAGTCTTTAATTTTTTGTTTATGGTGTTATTTTGATTTAAAAAATCGGTTATCAATGTTTAGGGTTTAAAAAACTCGGTTATCAAGGTTCAAAGTTTATAACACCATTTGAATAGTGAAATGGTTTTTCGCCAAATGAAAATAGTTCGGGATTTAAAATATATCTATCTCATTCTTAAATTTAAAAACTAAGAGTACTATTGGAAATATGATATGTTGCATATTTAAAAAAGAAAATTTAAGATGGTAGGTCTCTCTAGATTTAAAAAAAAAAAATCAAATTTGAAATTTTTTTTACAGAAATATGTTTTAATAGTTGCTTATTTGAAAATGGAAAAAAATGAATAGTGAAGAGTTATGATTCATTTCTTCAAAATTTTGTTTATATTCTTGAAATTTAAATAACAAAATTTTGGGAATAATAAAAAATATTGGAAATTGTATATATATCTTTTCATTTTTATCTTTTGTATTTGAAAATTCATTATTTTTTGAACCATAGATTACTTTGAATATGATAACATATATTTCTATTATTATTTGACATTGGTGAATAATAATAATAATAATAATAATATTCAGGAGTATGATACCTTCACTTATCCCTGCACCTACTCGGAGACTATCACTTGGTGCTAACAGCTTACAAGCACAAACTTCCTCAAGACATAACACTAACAGTACTGTTGTTGTCAAGAAGAGATCAAATCCCAAGTAATATTACAATACAAACTACGCTATATAATTACTGCAGCTTTTTTTGGTAAGCCATTGATTGATGATGGTGCATATATAGATATATACACACGCCTGCATACGAATATGATATTGCACATATTTCGATATGTTTTGTTTGATTTGGGTGGCATGTAATAGAGTGAATATACATAACAACATACCACAGAAAAATGCAAGTTTTTGTTTTGTTTTGTTTGTAATGGAATGTCAATATTGTATAATGTATACTTCTTTTATACTTTACTAAAGTTTTCACTATTCATTTCATACCAAAAACTTGCATTTTCTGTTAATTAAAATAACTTTTTATGTGGCTCAAATTTAACTATTTTTTAGTGTTGTTTGCTTCGTGTAAGTTTTGACTTATTAAATTTGGATATCTAAACGAAAATTGTAGATTATGAAAGTCTGAATTTTTTCTGGTGAATTAAGTGTTTTTTAAGTGTTTATCCTGTTATTAATAAATTAGAAGTTGGACGGAAAACATATAAGTGTTGTTTTGTGAAATTTTGAGATATTTTAATAAATTGATTAAACTCAAATTAGAAAAATGGTTTTAAGAAATAATTGGACCGGCTCATCCATAAAATTTTCGAATATCCGACGGATATCCGCTCCGTTGAAAATCAAATAGAACAAATATTGACAAAATAATTAACATTCGTATCATATTTTAAAACGAGAATATATAAAACTATTTTAAAATAATGTTTTAATATTTACTAGATAACAAGTGTTAACAAATCTTTGATTTTATACTTTTCTTTTGTAACAATTATATTTTACAAATACAATAGAACCTCTATAAATTGATACTCGATAAATTAATAATCACGATAAATTAATAAATTCTTCCGGTCCCAATTTGGGACAGTGTAAAAATTAACAAAATTTAATAAAATAATAAGATAATAATTTATTTTTAAATTCCTATGTAATTATGGTCCCAATAATATTATAAATTAATAAATATAGTATATAAATATATTATATAGGTATATAAGGCAACTAGTAAAATAAGATTTTAATATATTTGTTTCCCCATTATCAAATAACAATTAATACAAATCATCATACAAGACAAAAATGTAAGAATAAAGAAATTATAACAAAGAAAATAGAAAATTAATATTTTATACAATAAATTGAATATTTACATGATGATATAGTACAATTTTAAAGAGAATGGTATAACTTTGAGGTTTATTATTTTTCGTAAAACGAATATTTTATGAATTAATTTTATAAATTTAGTAATTATTAATTTATCGATAAATTAATATCTCGCTAAATTAATAAATTTCTTTAGTCCCAACGTTATTAATTTATAGAGGTTTAACTGTATAAAACATTTAACGTTTAAATCAAAAAAAAATTTTAAATATAATATAAACAAAAAATATATAATATAATACTAACTAATCAAAGTAAATTAAGTTTTAAACTTCAGTAATCATAAAAGAAACATGGTTTTAAGATTTTATTTAAAAAAACAAAAAAAAGTTAAAATTATATCATATAACCACTAAATCTATCAACAACCCTATCATAACATATGTATAACATCAAATAATAGTTAATGTTTTTTAATATATGGAGCGGATATCCAACCTTCTATAAAATGATATTTGAGATTTGCTCCGTTTTTAACTGATAGTATATTTTAGTATTTGCTTTGCTTCAGAATTTTACGGATATCCGTTTTTTCCGGTACGAATCAAAGCGAATGTCGTATCGGAGCGGATCTCACAGATAATTTGCCCAATCCTAGCTTATTGTATGGATACATAGGATTATGAAGCAATTTAGGACACTCTTTGGACTTTTCACTTTGCTATCTAAAAACACCCTCATTGCATATCTATTGGTGTCTAAAAAAAGAAGTTTTAAACTCCAAAATATTAAAAAAAATCTTATTTTGAATTTGTTATAGAGTGTCTAAAATGTGTTTAAACCAAAAAAAGAATTAAGACACTTTGAAAGTGTTATGCAAAAAAACATTAGGAAACCTTGAATCGATAAGGGTCAGGAGCAAGGTAGCTAGTGGTTTCTACGATAAATGTTTCCTTTTGATTCAAAAATTTCAGATTTAAATCCAATAAACAGTGAAAAACTGAATTTAATTTGTATTTGAACTAATGGAAGCTACTTGTGTCATTCAAGAAAAAAAAACAAAAAATCAATAAGGATGTTGAGTATCTTATTTGACTAATTTTTTTTTCTAATTGTCAAATTCTTTGTTTTTAAAAAAAAATATTAAAGAAAACATTTAGTATCAAGTTGGTTTGGAATTTTTACAACTTCAAAATTATTCTCAACTAATCCTAATTAACAATACAAAACAATTGCAAACTGTTCTACCAGACCCACGATTCAATTCAATTCAAAACCTTAACAAATAAATAAATAGATTAGTCCACTTGAATTTTTTTTAAAAACCATTAAAAAAAAGTAATTATTAGTATAAATTGAAATTTTTATTTTCTAGATTATTCACCTTTCTAAGGGTAACTTGGTCATTTATCAAATGAGCATTTTTCTTAATAAAATCATCGTCTCTGCTACCCGCGTCGCTTTTAACTTTCCAATCTGAGAAATCACAACTTTGCAAAATCGTCTCCCTTTTGTATGTAATCTTTTCACGCGGCTTCACACTCTTAATTTCCCTTTGATTTCGGAACAAGATCCATAAATTCTCCTGTGTGAGTTGGCGAGAGGATCTTAGCATCATCAACCACCCATCTTTTTCCTGCTCGATCTGTTGTTTATGCTTCTGAGATTTCAGTTTTTGGTGAGTTTCTGGGTTTCTGACTCGCCAAGGCATAATCGTGTTCTTATGGTGGTCGCGCTTCTGCTTAACTCGATTTACTTTACTACATTTTTCCCGCATCTCAAAATGTGGAGATTTTAGATTTCCGTAGATTAGGGTTTTCTTCGACATTCTCTAGAATTCCAATTTTCTTAGCTCCATTTGCTACATTTGATTTACTTATGTGTGATTCGTTAGACGCCATTTCATAGTTTTGGGTCAGAGATGAAAATCGATTTTGGAGTTGGGGCGACTATTTGCTCTGGTTTTAGACTTTTAGGGATACAGATTAGGATACGGTTCCTCAATTTAGGTTATTCTTGTTTTGACTTAGTCGTATGCATCTAAATGTTTGCATTGACTAAACAATTTTGTCTGTGAACAAGATTTTGTCAGATTTTAAAGGAGAATTGATGATTGGGCGTCCAGCCAATGTTGAAGCCTAGACTATATAATGAGCTTGTCTAAAGCATCAAGGACGAAACTTCCTCTTGTTCCTCTAGCAACCCTGATTGGTAGGGAGCTGAGGAGCGAAAAAGTAGAGAAACCTTTTATTAAGTATGGGCAGGCTGCTCTGGCTAAGAAAGGAGAAGACTATTTTCTGATCAAAACTGATTGTGAGAGGATACCTGGTGATCCATCGTCGTCATTTTCAGTTTTCGGGGTAATTGGCTCAGGAGTTTTTGTGTTTTAAGCTTTCTCAAACTCAAAGCTCCCCATTAATTTACCTTTTTGTTTTGTCTGCAGATATTTGATGGACACAATGGTAATTCAGCTGCTATATATACTAAGGAACGTCTTTTGGACAATGTAGTGAGTGCGATTCCTCAAGGTGCAAACAGGGAAGAGTGGCTTCAAGCTCTTCCGAGGGCTCTAGTTGCAGGCTTTGTTAAAACTGATATAGAGTTTCAGCAAAAAGGTCTATTCTTTAAAGGTCTTTGCTTCTATATCCTTTTTCAAGCCCGCTCTAACTGTAAAATTCTGTTGTGCTTACAGGGGAAACTTCAGGAACAACGGTGACATTTGTTCTAATTGATGGTTGGACTATCACTGTTGCTTCAGTTGGCGATTCACGTTGCATATTGGACACCCAAGGTGGTGTGGTTTCTCTACTAACTGTTGATCACAGGCTAGAAGAGAATGTTGAAGAAAGAGAACGTATAACTGCTAGTGGTGGTGAAGTTGGAAGACTTAATGTTTTTGGTGGCAATGAGGTATGATCATACTTAGAAAATACAACTTCCTGCTTCATTTTGCCTGTGATCTTTGTAATGGCTGATAGGTCTTGGCTTACCTTGATGTTAAAGTACTTTCTGATGATGCGATAGGTCGGGCCACTTCGATGCTGGCCTGGTGGTTTGTGTCTTTCAAGGTCTATTGGTGATACTGATGTTGGAGAATTTATTGTCCCAATTCCACATGTTAAGCAAGTGAAAGTAAGTTCCTTCTCCTCGGTGCATTTTGTCATGAATGTTTAGATTCAAGGTTCAAGAAATTGCTAGGCGCTACTTAGGACTTAGGTGGGGTGGGGCCTAGTCTAACTATATATTTTATGTATAGATCTAAATATTATATTGATACATGATTTTCTGAACTAACTATTTTGAATATAGAGTCAAATTTGAATGTCAATTCATAAAATTCAATGTACAATCATCCTATTAGTTAAAAAAAAAAATTTAGTGAATGGATAAAAATTTAAACTTAGCTATTTTTCTTGTATTAAAATGATATTGTTATGCTCTTTTCTACAATAATCTAATTCAAAGATATCCTTTTAGAACCAAATAAACAAAAAAAAATATTTTAAGAGGTTTAAACATTAGCCCGACTGATTAGTTCAACTAAATCAACTTTTACTTATTAAAATCACATGATGACCAACACTATAAAACAAATCACGTACTTTTCTACTGTTTAACAAAAAAATTGGTGCCTAGGCAGATGCAGGATTAATCGGAATCTAGATGCGATTTTTAGAACATTGCTTATATTAGTTACTAAATAGAAATGTATATACTCATTCAGCTTTCAGATGCTGGAGGGCGACTCATTATAGCTTCAGATGGTATATGGGATGCATTGTCTTCAGATATAGCTGCGAAAGCTTGTCGTGGTTTATCCGCTGAGCTTGCGGCTAAACTTGTTGTTAAGGTTGGTTATCATAGCCTAGTACTCTAATTTGTACTTTCTCCGGTCTGAATTCCTCATATTCAATGTGCTTTTTCAGGAAGCACTGCGATCAAGAGGGTTAAAGGATGATACAACTTGTGTAGTTGTTGATATAATTCCATCGGATCATCTTGTCTTGGCACCAAAGCCTAGACAGAAGCAGAACACATTCACATCACTTCTGTCTAGGAAGAAGCATATGGGTATCAACAACAAAAACGGTAACAAGCTTTCTTCTGTTGGAGTTGTCGAAGAATTGTTTGAAGAAGGTTCTGCTGTGCTTGCAGAGAGGTATTTTATTGCCTAAATTTGGATTATATATTTTGGTTTAATTTTGAGATTGTGGTTTAATTTTTGTGTTTAAAGTTTAATACTTTATTTGGAAAATCTAGTTATTAAGATTAAGTGTTTGAAAAAACATGGTTATCAAAATTCAGGGTTTAAAGAACTATTTTGATAGTTTAGGGTTTAAAAATCCATTATCCCTAGTTTAAATCCTGAACTATTTCCATTTGGTAAAAAAAACTCTCAACTATTAAAATGGTTTTTTTTTCTTAACATGAATTGAAATGGTTTTTTAAACCCTCAATTTGATAACTGACTTTTTAAATGAAAAACTCAAATTTAAATTTAAAATTATAGTCTAATTTAACCCATATTTGGATTATAATTTTTTGTTTAATTTTGAAGTTAGTGCTTAATTTTGATTTTTAAATCTAGCTATTAAGATTTAGGGTTTAAAAACACTTTTATCAAAATTCAGGGGTTAAAAAACCAAGATTTCTTTTCACCAAATAGAGATAGTTCAAGGATTTAAATTACCATAATCTCGTAATTCTATTGGGGCCTATTTAACAACCCGTTACGCGTCTCAAAACTTTCGATATTGATTATCAGTCTTTATTGGTGTTTTGAAAATGCAGATTGGGAAAAGATCTTCCCTCAAATACAGACACTGGACTCTTAAAATGTGCTGTATGCCAAACCGACGAATCCCCGGGTGAAAATTTATCGACCAACGGTGGTCCTATCATCTCCTCAGCATCTAAACGATGGGAAGGACCCTTCCTATGCACAATATGCAAGAAAAAGAAAGATGCCATGGAAGGAAAAAGACCAAGCAAAGGTTCAGTAACTACTTGAAGCCAAACTTGTATTAGAAAAATCTTAAATCTCCGGTAAGAAATTACATGTTTTCCACTTTCCCCTATCTTCTTCTTCTTGTGTGCTATGAGGAAGCCTGGTTTCAGTAGCAGAAATAGTAGTATTAAGTTATGCATATGTTTGTAGAGAGAGAATTAGAGCCAATTCTTATCCATTGTTTGTGAAAGAGATGTGTCCCTGCTTTGTGTTCTTGACGACTGTTGTGTTATTACTTAGCAGATTCATGTGTTTTTGCTTGGGAAAATTGCTAATGTTACTAACAAGACTTTCCAAGTTTGTAAGTAGATTTCAGTATTTGAGTGGTATGATTCAATTGTAGACATTGATGTCCTTTTGGAAATTCATTTGGGTAAGTGCTTTTTTTTATGTTGTCTTTTGTTAAATTTATCTATAGGATCAAAAGTTCAAAACACTTAGATTCTAGTTTAATTTTTAAATATATATTATTTTTTTTTGTAAATTAAGATGTGAATATGGTCGAGTTTTGGTGCATTTATCACTGACGAGAAGAGACTTTGTTGTTTTTTCGTAAAATTAAACAGTTACATCCATGGTCATATGAGTTTTACAGACCAAAAATGAGTAGCTTTTAGTGAAAATGATCATAAAAAAAACTTCAATTTAATCTTTGATTTATTAGATATATTCCATGCCCAAGAAAGCTAAGTGGTTCTAGGCTTAGGTCTAGTGTCTAGGATGTCTAATCTGGGTTTAGACAATTTTAAACGGTATTGACGGTTTAGAGCTTGATTGGTAGAATTTTTAGTCGGGCTTAAAGCTTTTTAATTGCCAATCGCGATTGGTTGACAGAGCTTAAAGCGGAGCTGTAAGTAGGTCTAAAAGCTCCTAAAAGCTCGTTATCTCTAAGCTTTTTGTTGGAGCTTTTCTCAAGCTGTAAGCTCTTTAAACTGTAAAAAGTCATAATTATCGTTATATATTTAATTAATTTCTATTCATGTTTATTATATGTTTATTTTCGTAATTTTATGTCTAACAGTTCACAGCTCTACCAATCAAATAATTTTAATATAAGCTTCAGCCGCTTACAGCTTCAGCAGTTTACTGCTTCAGCCCCTCACAGCTACCGCTTTACTAAANATATTTATTTAGTCATATATTATCATAATTATATAATATAGAACCAAAAAAAAAATATAAAAGATAATCTTACATTATTTCATATTACATTTATAATTATAAATGAATCAGCAATTTTAGTTTTATTTTCTAAAAGAAAAATTAATAAAAGAATATATAAAATTTAAATTCTTATAATAAAATAAATCTAGTGAAATTTTTAGTGATACATTACTATAAAATTCATAATTATTTTTTTAAATTGTTAGTTGTGACCAATGTTTGAAAAAACAGTTTGGGTAGTTGTCTAGACGGTGTAGAGGCACCTAGTACCTAGGTGATGCTTAAGCGGTCGTTCAGTCCGTTTTTTCGAACATTGGATATAGTAAACTAAAATTTTTTTGAAAAAAGTAATGAATTAATTTGATAAAAAAAAATTATGAATTAATATTCACATTCTTAAATTCAGTGCTTTTCACCTCATAGTGGAGTCACTGTGTGAATTTGATTTGTTTTTGTCAGTTTTGATTTCATTGACCTTGTGACTAGTTCGTCAAATACTCTTAATTTATCGATTTTATTTAACATAAAAAATATTAATTTGTCAAATTTTGTTTGATTATATTCTAGAAATCGAATATTACAACAAATGAAATATTATTTAACGGATTTCACTTTCCACGCAAATATTTATATTATTTCAGTAAATAAAAATTCAGTATATAAAGATATTAACCATTCATTGCATTAATTACCTCTCAATATCTTTTGTTGAATGTCTGTGTATTGTGATTTATTTCACCAATATTACTGCTAATTATCGGTTTAAAAACAATCATTTGTCACTAATTAGTAATTATGAATTATGTATCATTAATATTTAATTTTATGCAATAATTGGTTAAGAATATACAGTTAAACTTTTATAAATTAATAACGTTGGGACTAGAGAAATTTATAAATTTAGCGAGATCTTAATTTATCGATAAATTAATATATGAAATTAATTCATTAAATATTCGTTTTACGAAAAATAATAGATCTCAGAGTTATATTGATCTCTTTAAAATTGTATTACACCATCATGTAAATATTCAATTTATTATATATAATATTAAGTTTCTATTTTTTTGTTATAATTTTCTTATTTTTACGTTTTTGTCTTGTATAATAATTTGTATTAATTGTTATTTGATAATAGA
>KE151827.1:0-11252 GCA_000411095.1 Aethionema arabicum | reverse complement strand
AAATAAATTATTATCTTATTATTTTATTAAATTTTGTTAATTTTTACACTGTCCCAAGTCGGAACCGGACGAATTTATTAATTTACCGTGATTATTAATTTATCGAGTATCAATTTATAGAAGTTTTACTGTACAACCATATAGAAAATAAAAAAATTGTATTTACTTATTATTTCACTAATTTTTTCTTGTCACTTTTCGTTAGTTATTTCACCTCAAATGTTTTGAAATCGATGTTTCAATTTGAAATGTCTTTTTCTACTTTTTTTTAAGACAAACATATATCAAAATATTAATATAAACATACAAAACTAAAAGTATTTTATATGTGAATTTTGAGACTTCTTCGTTTCTTACATTATTTAAATGTAAATTACTAAGTTACAAATTTTATGTTTAAATAAATAATTGTGACATGTGTCCTTTTTTCCAAAATTTTTTTTCTAGTATATCTCCTTTTGGCGTTTTGCTAAAACAACATTATTTTAAGACACATATTCCGATGGGCGTCATTAGTGTTTTGCAAATTTTGACCCATTTGTGTTGTATTAAACTGAACCGGTTTAATCTGATTTCATCATAGAGTATATAGAGCAATCTGGTCTTCATTCAAAAAATACCAAAACATTTTAAAAAATCTATTGAAACAACATATATCATCTAAGTGAAGCAATTGTGTCAAAGGTATGGTAGTTAACAAAAAGATGAAAACCCTCGTTTTCTCTCGTCCGTACAGCTGGCGCCGCCTCCCCTTCTAGGTTACAGATCTCCATTGTTGGTAGATAAGGAACACATCCTGTCTCCTACCAAGTAACATCCCAACATTAGTAGTCCATACGCACAAGTTCACTACAAAAAAATATAAGAAACAGTAGAGAACTCTCGTGTGTGACTCCTCGACTACTCATTACTAAGAACTCCAAATCTCCCCCACAACATCACCATAAACTAATAGATGGCAACAAATCTGAAATCAGCCCAAAAGATGAACCAAACATGTAACCATAGCCACAAAAGGAAAGCCCACACAAGTATAAGGCAAGGTCTTATGGAATTTGGAGGAGGGATTGAAGATGAGCCTCTGCAAATCTCCAACAACAACTATGCAGAAGCTCTAGCAACAAACGAAAAAAGCATCCTAGTCAAACTCCTAAACCCTAGGGTTCAGAAGGTAGGCAGAGCCATAAAAGGTATTCCCGTTATCTGGCGTATGGAAGGAAGAGTCACAGGTCGTTGCCTGGGTAATAATATTATCCAGTTTATCTTCCAAGATGAGAAAGACATTAGATACCTGTTATCTAAAGGACCTTGGTTCTTCATGCAATGGATGATCGTCCTTGAAAGATGGTACCCTAACCAAAATGACGGGTACCTCAAGCATTTAACCTTCTAGGTCCGTATCCGAGGAATCCCGGTCCACCTACAACAGGAAGACACAATCCACCAGTTAGGTAACTACCTAGGAGTCGTTCACCGTGTAGTTATGCACGCCCACCACTCCTCCTCTGTAGAGTATGTTCGAGCTCAAATCACCATCAACATAGACACTCCGCTGACTTTTAAACGTACCCTCCGATTTGCATCAGGCGAGGTCGTCCATGCTGATATTGAGTATGAAAGATTGTTGAATGTCTGTTTCTACTGCAGAAGGATCTCCCACGATGTCATCCACTGCCCTGAGCTCCATGATCACCTTGAGGAAGACCTCCCTACAGATCCCCAAGACCATGCGAACCCGCAAGAACCCATTGGTCAACCAACCCCGGTAAATGAGCACGAGCCAGCTCTCCCTACTAGCTCCTTAATCGGAACTCCAGCTATTCTTGTAGCTCCAGAGCAAGCTCCCCAGCAGGAGCTCCTTCCCCAGACTGAACCCCCCAAAGCTTCATCCACCACCTTAGGAGTCTCCTCTGCGAACTCCTCCCCCATATTCTCTTTTCAGGCAGGGTCCAGTTCAGCCAAATCAAAAAGAGGTCAAGGAATCCCCTCAAAAGAAGTTTATGGACGCATTAGGGAAAAATTTACCTGGCAAAGAACTCCCTCTAGTAACCCTACAATCCAAGAGGAAACCTTACCACCCCATTACCAGGACCCCTCCCTTCCGACTCAAAGCTCTCCCTCTAGACCAACCATGGAGTCTCCTGTCCCATCTGCCAAGTCTCCGGAATCTAAACCTAAGGACGCAGAATCGCATAAAAAAAGAAAGGAAATTGAGCGCCCTAAGGTTAAAGATCAGCCGAAAAAGCCCAGGCTCTCTTCTCCTCATTTGGATTTCGCTTCCACCCCAACAAACCCTCTCCTGGCGAATCTGAAGGTGTCTCCTTTGTGCCACCCTAGGGTCTCCTTTCCAACTCTCCAGCAATCATCCGGAACAGTGCAACATCCAGCCAATGTCGCCATCCCATAGCTCGAATGCCCCCATTGAGTCCCCTGCATCCGTACAACAGGATTGGTTAGTGGTTAACCTTAAACCACAAGTGTCCCCATGAGGACACTCGCTTGGAACTGTCAAGAAGCGAAGAATTCCCTGACAGTTCGACACCTACGGCTACGGGAGATACGAGGTCGGTATCTTCCCGAGGTTATTTTCCTCATAGAGACCAAAAACCAAAGAGAATATATGGAACAACTAGCAGGTCATTTGGGTTATTCTGGATTACACCTTGTCGATCAAATTGGCAAGAGTGGAGGATTAGCTTTTTTATGGTTAGAGACCGTTGATACAGTAATTCTACATTCATGTGCGAATATCATAGATGCCCAAATAAAATGGAGAGGGAAGCAATATAACATAACCGGGGTGTATGGCGAGCCTATCAGAGCCCTTAGAGATCATATCTGGGAAAAAATCCAGAGATTAAATGCTAATAAGTAGGATCCATGGCTTCTCTGTGGAGACTTCAATGAACTGCGATCAAATGCTGAAAAAAGGAGGAACTGTTAGAGCAACTAACACCTTCACTAGCTTCAATACAATGATCGAAGCGTGTGGACTGATAGACTTACCCTCTATAGGAAATCACTTTTCCTCGTATGGTATAAGAGGTAAAGAAATTGTCCACTGTCGTCTTGACTGAGGGCTTGTCAATGCGGATTGGATGTCTCTTTCCCCTCGAACTGAGCAGATTTTCTTGCCCAGAATCGAGTCAGATCACAGTCCTATTCTTATCCAAGCTGTTGGGCTTGCTACAAGAAAAAGACCACGGTTCAAATTTGACAAAGATGGATTAAGGAAGCAGGTTTTAAGGACGTTGTGCTGAAAGGCTGGTTTACTTACGGGGAAGCATCTACCTCAGCTCGTCCACCAGCTATAATGGACAAAATCACTAGTTGCCGCCACAACATCTGGAACTGGAAAAGGCAAAATCCTCATAACTCAGCAACAATAATTACCAACCTGGAACGGGAAATCAACTCTATCTCCCATCAGGACTCCTTTTCCCTTGATTCCCTGCACCAACTCAAACAGGATCTGATTAGAGAGCATAAAAAGGAGGAGATCTATTGGAAACAGAAAAGTAGAACGCTTTGGCTGCAAGAATGGGACCGTAATACCCGCTTCTTCCATGCGACAACAAAAAACCGTAGGTTGAAGAATTCAATCACAAAACTACTGAACAAAGAGGGCTCTCCTGTATACGAGGAAGCACAAATGGGAAATATAGCAGGTGAATATTTTTCAAACCTTTTTAGGGCCACGAGAGGCTCTTGCGATGTCTCTGCTTGGGGTCCTTTTGAAAGACGAATCTCTGAAGCCCAGAATGCTGCCCTTACGGAGTCTGCCACTCTAGAAGAGGTTAAGAAGGTGGTCTTTGAGCTGCACCCGGGGAAAAGTCCTGGCCCGGACGGTATGACTGCCCTCTTCTATCAACAGTTTTGGGATTACACTGGTTCTGAGCTCCTCAAAATGGTCAACAAGCTTCTGCTGGAAGAAAACATTGATCCAAGAATCAACAAAACAGATATATGTCTTATCCCTAAAGTCACGGGAGCACAAAAAATGGAAGAATTTAGACCAGCCAGTCTCCGTAACACGAGCTACAAAATCATGTCTGAACTTTTGGCTAACCGACTCAAAAAAGTACTGCCAAATTGTATATCAGAATCTCAAGCTGCTTTTCTTAAAGGCAGATCAATCATGGACAACATCTTCCTAAACCAGGAGATGATCCATGCTATATCTTCAAATAAAAAGATTTCAGATAAATTCGTTGCTATAAAAACTAATATAAGTAAGGCTTTTGACAGGATCGAGTGGACATACCTCGAAGAAGCAATGAGAATATGGGGCTTCTCGAGAAAATGGCGAACAATTGTGATGGCCTGCATACGAACTACAAGATATCAGGTTCTGATCAATGGATCTCATTATGAAAATATAACCCCTTCAAGGGGTACTAGGCAGATCCTTTATCCCCCTACCTCTTTGTTCTGGGTACCGAATTCCTAATACATTTATTTCAAAGAGCAGAAAAAAGGAATCTCTTACATGGAATCTCCATAGCTCCCTCAGCTCCGCCCATTACACATCTCCTCTTTGCTGATGACAGCTTATTTTCTGTCAAGCAAATGAGGAAGAGGTTAATGGGATTATGTCAATCTTGGATACATATGGTTCTCTTTCAGGGCAACAGGTGAACATAGCCAAATCTGGGCTCATTTTTGGCTCTAAGATGCTAGAGATCATGCAGGACAAAATCAAAGGAATAACAAACATAATGCTGGAAGGAGGTCAGGGTTTAGGTCGCATGCCAAGTTTAGGTCGCATGCCAAGTTTAGAACCCCTCTACAAGGCAATATGACAACTCAAGGTCCTCCCAAAGTCAAACACTTCCTCTGGAAGATCATAAGGAATGTTATCCCAACTATAGATAATCTCGTAAAGAGGAATCTATCAGACACCAACTCATGTCCTACTTGTGGAGCCTTAGGCGAAACGATCAATCACTTATTTTTCTTATGCCCCTTTGCGCGGCTAGTCTGGGCGAATTCTGACTATCCAGGTTCAAACTCCAGCTCCTTCAACTCATCCCTCTACTCCAATTTGAGTCAAATTATCTGGTACAATACCAGCATCGTGCGTAGCAAGGATCACTCCGAAGACTTCCCGTGAATTATCTGGGCCCTGTGGAAAACAAGAAACGACCATTACTTCAAAAGATCTAAGCCTATAGCTACTCATGTCGTCAGAGTAGCTAAAGAGTACAAATCGGAATGGACAATAGCCATCTCTCTCGGCTCCGATCAAGCAACAACAGTTTCAATAGGCAGATAACCTAGAAAGGAAACCGAAAGATGGAAGCCTCCAGAAAGAAACTCTTACCTCTGCAACGTTGATGGTGCATGGACAGAGGAAACCTCAGATGGCTGTCTCTGGGGTGGTCAACAAGTGGGATACAAGGACTCAACCCTCCTCACCGAGGCAGAAGCTATGCTCTGGGCAGTCAAAAGCGTCAAAGAGAGAGGCTTCAAAAGGGTTACCTTCATCTCCGACTGCAAGGAATTGGTTGACGGTTTAGATCTCGCCGCTCCCTGGCTATCTCTGGAAACCTTTCGTCAGTCTCTCCAATCTCTGATGGTTAGCTTCGAAGAGTGCAAGATTCAATTTCGATCCAGATCTACAAATGGAGTCGCTGATCGGCTTGCTTGACATGCAAAGGACTTTTCCTCTTTCTCTTCAATTATCTCTCCTTTCTATCCCAATTGTGTGGTGGATCTAATTAGGACTGAAAAGTCCAACTGAAACTTCTCTATTTAATTATAATATAGCTACTTTCGGAAAAAAAAAAAGTGAAGCAATTGCACCCGATTATTAAAATTTGGATGGATATTATTATATAATGTTGGACCAAATTTTATACAATTTAAGTTTAAGTGTGGATGAAAAATAACTTTTGGATTTGGTTTAGGGTCCTAAACAATTAAATCCCAATATTCTTTTTTGTTAAAACTTTATAGTCAAGAGTAAGACACAAGATACATGTTCATAGACTTGTTTTAGTGTTTCAAAAACAAAACATTTTGCAATTTTTAACTCTTACTCGCAGTACATATACATGAATCAACTTTGAATCTTGCAGCAACAAGTTGATGCACACATTTCTCTCTAGATTCATATTTATCGTCACATTTTCCAGCGACAAAATTGTTGGGGAAACAACGCACAAAAATGCAGTGGAATAAAATTTGCCGCTACTTGTGTGGACATGTAAGAAAAATATATCAAATTGTCAACAATAGCACAAACACAAGCACAATAAGCTAAAAACACAACAACTTTTTACGTGGAAAACCTCCTTAATGTGAGGAGAAAAACCACGATACTGTAATCCACCCAAAATCTACTATACCAAATGTATTTGGGTTACAAAAATGTCTTCTATGTATCCAAAAGAAACACAACAGAGACAAGACTCAAACAATCAATCTCCAACACAAGAGAGCACCACAAAGAGCAACAGAAGAGCTTCAAACTATGCAGTCACTAGATACTCTAATCTAACCAGGATTTTGACCACCAATTATAATCTCCACCGTACAAATGCTATATAATTGAGTCCAAAGCAGTTCTGAGAAGTTTCAGCTCAATCAGAGACAAATTCACCGTTGAATTTCTGAAACACCGAAGATAGCTCAAGCTGAAATCTGAAATTAATATGCTTCACTAAAACTCAGTTTTGGAAGAATATAGCCGTTGGAATGCAAACCCCACTGTTGATTCTGAAGAACACTGAGTCACGCCGAAGCTCTCCACAAAATTTCAGCTCAATCGGAACTTGTTTGATAGCCCGATCATTGTCTCAAAAAAAAACCCTGACGAAGCTGTTTTCTCCCCTTTCTTGAATCCGAAAATTCTTTCTCTTTTTCTTATTCTCTCTTACGGCCACCCTCCTCAATAATTAGGTTAATAGAAGTATTTTATACCTCCTCCAAAACATTAATTAAACCATCAAGACCCGCTTGATAAATTAGGCCTAAGTTTGGTTATTAAACCAAACCCAATTTGGTTTCTCCACTAGAAGGAAAACCAACAGAAATATGTCTCAGAACATCCATTTTTGCTTCTATATCTGTTAATATATATCGATCACAACGTTATTGTTAAATCGAAGATAAATTATAAAAGAATAAAATTTGTATCATTTTTTTTTCACGATTTCCCTATTTGATTCTAATAAAAATCGCAGTGTAATTCAAACTCTTAACTTTTTGTAACAAGACGAAATAATAATTGAAACTTTTTTTTAATGAAATGATGCGAACACAAGATTTTTATTTTAAACATTCTCTTTTTTTTCTTTCGTTATGTTAGACTTATACTACAACTTTTGTTTAGATTTGAATGTTGAAATCGTGACAACCAAGAATTTATGTTATTTTATATTTTTCTATAGATCACAATATATTGGTGAAATCCAAATGAGATTAACAATTGATAATACAATAAGATTTGAATTAAAACAATGTATCACAACATTTATATATTTTGCGATTAAAAGTAATTAATATTTATAATTTTTTCGTGAACACAAATAGAGTTAAATAGAATACATTACCTTTAACATTATGCATGATGAAGAAGATGAAAAAAAAATGATGAAGAATTTAGCAGACCTCATGGTTTACAAGATGAGAAAATATTTGTATCTAATTGTGTTGCTTTTTTTTTGTATGTTATTTTCTTAATTCAATAGATAATTGGTTATGTGTCAATTCAAGTTAAGAATTT
Source organism: Aethionema arabicum (assembly GCA_000411095.1). Taxonomy (NCBI): domain Eukaryota; kingdom Viridiplantae; phylum Streptophyta; class Magnoliopsida; order Brassicales; family Brassicaceae; genus Aethionema; species Aethionema arabicum. Next base: position 3,523 of record KE151827.1, on the reverse strand, counting down.
ATACCCATGAATTATGTGCAAAAGAAAAAAAATGGAATCAAGTCAACAAGATTTATATTTTTTAGAATGAGATTTTAATAGTAAAAATTTCGTTTTATTGGATTCACAAGTTTTCTTCTCAAAGACAAATTTATTATGTTATTATTTAGAAATCTTTATTTTTAAAGAAATTTGAATCCAAATCCGATGAGGATTCCATACATGAAAATTTAGATTTTAAGGGTTTATATATTTAAAAGTAATTAAAGTGTGATAACCGAGTTTTTTTTTTAAATTCTTATGGTGAATAACTAGTGTTTTTGAATCAAACTCAAAATTTAAAAACAAAATTAAATTCTAGTCTAATTTTTGGGAATTTTAAAAAATATTCCAATCAAACACTAAAACTTTCAAGTATCATTTATAAACTTCAGACTTAGGTAATTAGATTCTCAGAATTAAAACTCGAGTCTGATGTTTATTAATGCATCGTACCACATTCTTTGGAAGAAAGATGAAGCTCATTTTACATAATAGGATTTCATGAATTCCAGTATCTTTATCTTCTCTCTACATCTTTTTTAATAATTCTCTCCTTCATTTTCATTGGAATCAATTTACTTTAGTAACCTACTGAATGTTTCCTTCATATGAGACCTACCAAATTCAATGGTTATATATTGTAAGATACAGAATTAATAAACTAAAACCAAAACTAAAACTTAAACTTAATATAGTAATCATACGGTCCACTATATATGTATAAATGTATAAACGATTTTGTTTTGAAACATTTTGTTGGAGAAAATAGAGATTTTGAAATATTTGTTTTTTTTTCTAAGAAAATAGAGACAAATATGTACAAATATTTCAAAATCTCTATTTTCTCCAGCAAAATCTTTCAAAACAGAAACTGAAAAATGTAGATACTACTAGGAAGTTTGACTCAAGAAGATTTCTATCCAAATAGATTCTTTCTATTTAAATAACAAAGCTTTATTGATAGAAATACACACAATGATAGAGTTATAACTTTTCTCTCAACTCTCTTTCTCTATTGTGGTAAACCAATACACGTTATCTCTCTTATCCTTTTATAGAAGTCTAAGAGAAACCTTAGAAGTTTCTTTTCTGTGTTCAGTGAGTCTTTTTTTTCGAATCTTTTGACTGACCGCCGTCAGTTTTCTTTAGCGAATGCCCATACCCTGCACTTCTCATGCTTTTGTTCAGAGCATCTTCTGCTTTTCACCTTGACAGAATCTCCTTTTACTTTGACCTTCTGATTTACCCTTGACAGAATATCTCTGCTTTGCCAAAGTCAAGTTTTTTTTTCTTATTTGGCTTCATGACAACCAGAGGAGTTTTCCCTTCTTTTAGTAACTTGTTCTTTTCTTCCTTTCTTCTACGTTCAAATCCATTTTCCTGAAAATAACACACTTACAAAAACCTCTAATGAGACTAATATAGTATGTATATAGATACCTTATTACGTGCACTAGAGACCTTTAAATTCGTGCCTTGGAAAATTTCTTTACTTATTGTATTTTTCTTATACAATATCTCGAAAAACAATTCACAGAAAGTCATTACAAATTAGCTCCAAATTGAAAAAAAAATCGGCATAGTTAAAACTCAACAAATTTGATTCATAGATCTAGTTCGTACCTTGTGAAGCCTAAATAGGACATAATAAGATTCATTACCACATAGAGGAGACTCGAGAATCATTTGAAGAACATTTTTGCATTAGCTTGTAATGGTAAAGACAAATATTCGACAATAGTTCTTCTAGTGCTAAGCACTATCGAGGGGTTATCTCTTCCATTGTGTCCCCCTCCCATAATCTTCATCTATAGTGATTTCCATGCTAGTTGATGCTATTGTTGTTGCTTCTTCTTCTTCTCCCCCTTCTTCTTCAGTTATTGTATGTAGCTCTAAATCACGAGTTGATACGCGAATCAACACCTCTCTCATGTTAGGTCGGTTCTTCCTCTTGGAGTTCAGACAACTTCTAGCGATTTTGGCCATTGAAATTAATTGTTCTATCTTGCAATCCTCTATCATCCGAGAATCAACAAGATATTTAACTTTTTTTTTCTTTCAACGCCTCAATGAAATAAGGTGCAAGTTGTAACACCTTAACACTACACACCTACATTTCTACCAACACCTTCAACGTACCATCATAATTTCATAAGCAAAGGTCACACTTAGACAATTCACGATCATAACACTGAATGATAATCCTCCAAATCCATACATAACCCATGTCAAAATCCTAACAAGGAATCAACAAAGACCCGAAAGAATATGTTCCAAAATAAAACTCCCAAGTTCACTAAAAAAAGAAAAAAAACAACAGAAAAGAATCTCTCTTATTGACTATCCACCCTTCAGCGATATCCAACAACCGTTTGACCTTTGAGAATGTATTCCGCTAACCTCCACCTCTAGGATCAGAGTCTGCGAGTGTGAGTCTATAAAAGCTCAGTGAGGGTCCTTATACTTTAAGTACAATAAATTCACAACAGAGACAATTTCCAAGACATAAATGAGAATTACCATAAGCAGACATTCTTTTCTTTTAACAATCAAACAATTATCTTATCTTTAATATCTAACCAACTCATTAATACTCACAAACCGATTCGTTAACTTTACACATTCACATGCATTCTTAAACTTCGTATTTTCAGAATAAATCACAGATTCCAGATACTTGAATATATTCTCTAACTTTCAGATATTTATACGTAATTAACGTAATCTCACTTAAATGACTTTCAGAACTGTTTCCCTAATATCTACTTCAGATCCATTTTCCTAAATTATATTTTAGAACCATTTCCCTAATCTACGTTTAGATCACTTATCTTTCTACTCATTTACTACCAAAGCGAGTCACCAAAGTTCGATCATAAACGCCCACAGTTTCATCTCCCGTATCGTGATCAATCCCACATTTGCAATCAAGCGTAAAAAGACAATAACATGTATATATCATCAAGAATCATATTCAACCCCATGCTTGCATTTAAACGTAGAAGAAGTCAACGCCAAAGCTAGATTATTAACTACCATGTTCAAATTCAACCTTTGTGGCTAACGTAAGGGAGACCACAAGTCCACGTCACCAAGAATCATGTTCACTTTTATCATTTGTAGTTAACGTAAAAGACAACAACAACAACAAGACGAAACCATCTGATCACGAGCGAGGTTTGATATGCGGTTTGACGTGATTAACTTTAAAATTTATAAACCTTCTACTCTACCCGACCACAAGGGGTGTTGTAGTAGTATTAGGTATCGATCCACGGGAGCCGAACTGAGCATGCAATTTCAAATTTAAATCCAAGATAGGATGCAAAACGAGTTGAAGAGGCATCGAACAAGCGGCGAAAGTAAATGCGATTTAAAAAACTATAAACTGAAACGTTAAACTTAGGGTTTTACGGATCATGCTATACTCGGTCAGACAACTATTCAGAATTTACCCTAACAAACCTAGACGCCATCGTTAAATATTGAACCGGTCCACTCT
>KE151826.1:80867-98206 GCA_000411095.1 Aethionema arabicum | reverse complement strand
TATGTTTTTATTTGATGTAATGTAATGTTATTTTATTTATATAATGAAAGTTTTATTTTAAATAATATTATAAGTCATATAAAGAAAACAAAAGGGTTAATTTGCAAATTTAAAAATAAAAGGTACAATTAATAAATATAAACTAAATATAAATAGAATATACTTGAGAATATTCTTTTTTGGGTAAAAAATGGGGTGAACCATTGGAGTAAAACTCAACTCCAAAATGGAGTCACTCCATTTTGGTGTAAAAAATGGAGTGAACTATTAGAGATGATCTTATCTTTTCCTAAATAATTGTTAAAAATAATCTCAAACAGTTTTGTGCCAAACTAATTTTATCTCTTTTCGTCCACCTTTCCAAATTGGTTACTTAATGTTGTAAACCGTGAAAACCCATATATTGTACTTAAGGCATGCCCATAAAAACCGGAATCGAAGAGCCAAACCAAATCTGAACCGAACCCGAATCGAAAAAGAGATTCAGAACCGGTGCAAAATACCCATTAGATCTTAAACTCGGATCCATGGATATCGGATACTAACCGGAACCAAACCGATATCCATTAGATAAAGTAACTATACTTTCTCTATTTGGTATTTTTTCGATTTTTTGAGTGATTTTTAAGTTTTTCGGGTATTTTTTAGATAAATCAAGTATCCAAAACCGAAATGAACCCGAACGAAAACTGGAACCAAACTGAAATTTTCAAAGAACTGAACGGATCAAATAATCAGAACCGAAAAACTGAATAACCAAAAATACCGAACCGGAACGGAACAAGTACCCAAATGCCCAAGCCTAATTGTACTCGTTTAATTTAATATAAAAGATATGGGTTAAAAAAACAATCTAACTTCCCTCTACTTCAATCTTAAAAGATTTTTTTTGTGGGCAAAACAATTAACGACACAAAAGTTACAGAGTTTATCATGTTATAGTATACATTGAATTCTGTTGTCATCTAGAGAGGATCTGACGTTACACTTTAATCATCTCTCAAGTGTATATTTCATTATGGTCGGGAACCGATGTGTCCATCTAGAGTATCCTGTTACATAATCATACATCAATCAATCAAAAAATCCCAAACTTATCTCTCAGCTTTTTTATTTTATTTTAAAAAACAAAAAATGTTGTTGATCAGAAATGAGATAAATGTTGAAACTAAACCTGCTGTTATGATTTCAAGAAGGTCGGTGTCTTCTCTAACGGCATTAGACATATTCTGCAATGAATTCGGTTTTGTGACTTGTCATCTAAGGAAGCAATTACTACTCTACCGATATTGAGCGAGAACTAGCTAGATTACAGACATGACTCAGTAAAGTTGTAGGCTTATCTATATATGAGGTCCTCGTAGTTGTAGACTCTAAACTACTTTTCTGTTGATGAAAACTATCAAAACGATTTTTTTTAAACATGAACTTTGATAACCTGGGTTTTTAAACCTTAAATCTTGATAACCAAATTTTTAAAAATAAAATCTCAAATTTAAATTTGAAATTTTAATATAATTAATACAAATTTAGCTTATATTTTTGTTTAAATTTGGAGATTTGAGTTAAATTTTCTGCTCAAATAAATTTTGTGTTTAAATTTTAATATTGATTTATAAAATCCAGTTTGGTTTAAAAAAAACCCAGTTATCAAAGTTTTCAGTAAAAAAACTTTTTTTTGATAAACCACGAAAATTTTTGTCTTTACTACCCGTATATCCTCCTCGTAATGTAAATATCCATCATAAATGATACCAATCCCTTCCTAGAGGAGAACTGAACTGTGGTTCCTTGGGGCATATATCCACAATAAAACCACAGAACAACACCCAGTTTAAGAAAGCGTAGACGATTTTTACCAAACTAAAAATAATTCAGTGTGTAAAATACTATAATCACTTTATTTACATACCTGGCCGTATGAGGACAAACTTGTTGCAATGAGCCGGGCCAAGCTATCCAAGGAGCTAACGTTGAAATTAGGTTGCTTGAGTAATGCATCTTCTGATGTGAAATCAAATATTAAAGAGCAGATGCTTGCAGCCATCATTAATACCGATGGGTCTTTCGTACGATCTGTAACAATGGGAATAGATAAATCGACAAGTTTGGTATTACCAAACACCGATATCAACATTCAATAACAATGCAGAAAGAATGAAGCTTTTAATCTGATAAGATTGCAGTAGTTTTTAGGGAATATGGTATTTTAAATCCTGAATTATCTCTATTTGGCGTAAAAAACCTTCAACTATTGATTTTGATAATCGGATATTTTTAAACCCTAAAACTTAATAACCGAGTTTTTTACACCAAAATCTCAAACTTAAACTTAAAATTATAGTATCATTAATCCAATTTAGATTCTATTTTTTGGTTAGATTTTGAGATTATGGTTTAATTTTATAACAGAGTTTAATTTTGATTTAAAAATTTTGATAGGGTTTGAAAAACCATTTGATAGTTGAAGATTTTTTCCACCGAACAGAGATAGTTCATGGTCTAAAATAATATATTCCCTAGTTCTTACCTGCCCAATTCGCCAAGGCTTCTAATAGACTGTAAAATGTAGATTTATCCGGCGAAAAACTTATTTGTTCCCTCTGTTTCCAACATTTAAACGTGTAATCATTGTTCAGATTAGGGATTGGAAAAATCTAATCAGGTTTTGTCTTAGAAAGAAGAAGGTACCTTTAGAAGAATATTCATGACTGTATCACATGCCAAGAATATGCGTCCATCGTCATCAATACTCTGCCCACAGGACTGGATTAATTTTATTAGGCATTCCACCACCTGCATTTATATTTGAGAGTAATCTTTTAAGCATACAGAAACAAGTGGTGAGACTGAAAGATGATGGAAGAGCTGTAACACAGATTTGTTCGAGCACAATGGGTATGTTCGTTTGCCAGTCGCTGACGCCAGCAATGGGCGACGACAACAGAAACAAGCGACATGTAATGTCGTTCGTTTAGTTATCGCCAACCACAACTGAAGTCTTGTTTGTCTACCTATCGCTCTGGTTCGGCGACGTGTTTCAGCAACGAGTTCGTTTAATTTTTAATCATCAAGACTTCTCGCTGAAACTTATCGTGAAACCATTGAAAGGTAAACAAACATATTTGCAATGCGCCACAGAACCAACAACGACAGAACGAACATAAGTTATCGTTAATATTTCCAAGACAAGCAAACAAACACGCTTAATGTCAAGTGTCAACTAGCATCGGTGTAAAGAAAATGAAAACCCCAAGAACTCACAGCTTTATAGCCTCTTGACGCAACCAATACTCTACATCCTTCTGCCTCCATTGTTATTTGGCAAAGCATTGGTAGCAAGAAGCAAATAGACATAAACGGGCTATCGAAACAAAACGTTAAGAAAAAAGTTATTTGACCTTTTTGGGGCGGCATCAAGTAACAAACTTCATAAAAGAACCCAATATATATGCTTCCAAACCTGGATTCATCTTCGCCTTCCACTGAAAGCATATAATCCAGAAGATCTTGGACCTGATCTTTGCATGCAACAGGAGTTTCAGCGAGATAGCTGTTGAAAACACAAAAAAAAGTTCATGTAAGTGCAAAATTGTCAAGGAAACAAGCCATGTTCCTGCATAAGGATTATTACTTTACAAATCGTGATTACATAAACAGATACTATGCCAATCTGGTATGTATATACTATATACTAACAAAAGTGAATAGAAAGATACGCTTACAAAGAAAGAAAATGAGAGAACTATATCTTAGAAGAGCAAAGAATGATATATGTACCTCCCAACAACTCGCACAGATGCAAGAAGATCATCTCCTTTCTTCTTTCCATGTTCCTGTATAAAACCAAACTAACATGGAAACAATTTCTACACAAAAATACACAGCAAAGAAGTTTGATGTTATCAGTATATACCTTTGCATCTTGTAGATACTCAAGTACCACTTTTACTGTATCGTTAAGTCTCTTAATCATCTTTTGGAAGAGCGCTTCATCAGCTAGAGTTCCTGCCAAGATCAAAATTTAATTCCAAATTTTCATAAATATTGTCAGCACAGCTATTAGAGATTTGAGAAATGACAACTAACTCTTAGGAGGCTAGAAAATAAATCTTTTAAATATAACTTTTAAATCGTTTATAAGACAGCATTAATATCGAAATTATACCTTCATTTTCACCTGCAGTGGATATATATTTGATGATCTTTTCTACCAAAGAGAACATTGTGGCCAGATATCGTTGCTTCAAGAGAAAGTCTTCAGCAGTTGAACTACTCTTAGGAGCCTCATATTTCATGTAAGCAAGATCATTTAGAAGAACGGAAATTTCTACATGTGATGACTCTAATACCAGCAGAAGACACCTACAAAAAGAAATCGGAATGACAGTTATCCTTATCTGATTGCAAAAGGGTTAGCATAAGTGAGTCTGTGATGAGAAGATGCATTGTTTACCTATCAGCTGGAAGATAATCCTCTACGTTAGGTAGTTTCACTTGACCAATCAACCACTTTTCGCCCATAATTGACATCATATTCTCAGCCAGAATCAGTGCATGAAGCTTTTCAGAAGGTGCTACACAGTAAAACAAGACAAGTTAATTAAGTATCTTGAAAGCTTCAAAAGCATAAAGGATGTGAGCAAGCACTGTATGAATAACAGCTGCCTGTAAATGTCTCATAAATTATTTCCAGTGTTAAGAATCTATGCGTTTTGTAAACTACAGAAGTCATGGATACCATTCTTATGATAAAACAAGAGAGGATGGTAGCCAGAAAACGACAAGAATAGAATTCCACGAACGGGATGCCATTTTCTGTGTCCAAATCAAACTGCTAATAGATCTCTTTTAACTCACCCACACGATTCTGCAGAATTGCCACAACACCTGTACGCATATAGTCTGCCCAACTGCTGTCTGGCATTGACCGAAGAGGTTCATGAAGAAGTGACTACACAAAGACATTCCATGAGAAACGCATAAACAAATTAGCACCCATAGAAAAATGTAGGGCTTCTACCATGAAAACATACATTCCTTTGAATGGGCATCAAGAAAATAAAACCCTAATTATTAGGGTGACAACTGACAACTGGAGAAGAAGAACATCATAGTTTGATTTTCCCAACTTCATTAAAAAAAAATAAAAAATAGTTGCCACTAAAATCACATATACCATGATAGTAGTGAAAGCTAAAGAAATATCATTACTCATATAACAACTAACTTCTCACAGAAAGTTAAAGAATGAAAACTCACAGAATATTCCGACGAGAAAACTGCAGAAAGGAGATGGAGTGCTTCAAACTTCAGAGCATTATGCAAAACTGCAAATTGGCGTGCAATAGCAGCAACCTGGACAAAAATAGCACTACATTCAAACTCCAACTTAAGCACTGAAGTGTAGATTAATAAGAGAATAACCAAGTAAACTCACCACCAAAGAAAGTTCTAAGAAGCGTTCAATATTCATGCTCTCGCCAGAAAGCTTACTAACCAACAATTCTAGAACTTTTATGGCGACCTCCATGGCACGTGAGCCTGAATAACATGTCTCATGTTAGCTTTCAGGAAGAAATTACTCTTAAATCCCTCATCAAGATTATTTGTTTTGACACTGATTACTATAACCAGACATCAATACTTAATACTAATCCAAAACATTACTGGTATCATGTGCATCATGTATACATAAAAACAATGTTAGATAACTAATTACCATCAGGTAGATCTGACATTTGGAGTGCTATCACTCTCAAACCTCCAGAATTTATCAACGTCATGACACCAGATTCACAAGCCGTGGACACCAAATAGAGAAGCTCATAACATTCTTCAAGAATATTTGTAACTGGTCTGAAATCCCAAAAGCCAATGTCCTAAGTTTAAGAAGTCATACTGTGCAAAATTGAAAGACGTAGAAGTAAACCATGAGTAAACTTCATGGAAGTTGCAGAATAAAGATTCAGGTGATCTAACATACCCTTTCGACATTATTTCAAGAATCAGTGGAATTCTAGAGATCATTTCTACTGAAGCAGCTATCTCTGGAACACGGCAAAAAGCAGCAAGAACAGTAACAGATAGCTGCAGATACACATCACGGTTATCAACCCCTTCGCTACTACCTGCAAAAAATCTCGATACCAATCAAATCAGATAAATAAGCAAAAAAACCATCCTAATTAACTAACAACTATAATTTATCGAAACAACAAATTCGTAAATGTACAGTTCTCCATCAAATTAGCTATCTAATTCCGGAAGCTATGCAGCAATTGAGGGGGCGTAAGCTAATCAGGAAGTTTGTTTACCGGTTCGGAGAAGACGATCGAGAAAATGAGCACCGACAGCTTCGTAGACCTTTTTGAGAGAAATAAGGTCATCGTTCCGGCAGAACTTGGTTACGAGAAGTAAACCGGCGAGTCTCTGCTCGTCCCGCTCCCCCTTCAATAATTTAAGGCAATCTTCAAGCGACGGTGATCGCTCTTCCTGTGGTTCCGTCATAATCACCGAACTGAGACGAGCACAGAGGGCGGCTACCTCCGAGAGAAGATTGCTAGAAGAAAAAAGAATAAACTAGTAAACTTTTTCACTACAAAATTCAAATTAAAGGTTCAGCTCCCGGTTCAATTCGGTTTATATCTCGGATTTGAAACAATCCTGGTTATTTTTCTTCTAGTTAAACTAAAATAATAACATTATCTTAACAAATTATAATGTTTGAATAAAGGAACGATTTCAAAAAAAATACACTTATTTAAAAATACACGTTTTAAGCATATTAATTAATCGAATTATCATTGGTATATAATTATTAAACCAGTATATAATTATTAAACCCTACAATATAATTTTTAAATCCTAAATAAAATCAATAAACCCTAAAATTTAATCATATAACCCTAAAATCTAACTATAAAAGTGTGTATTTCTGTAAAAATATATAAATCGTAAAACACACCAAATTAGTGTTTTTTATGTCTCGCCAAACATTATGTTTTTCTCGATAAACATAATTTTGTTTATCACATTTAACGGACTTAGGCGTCGGAATTCGTGAGTATCATTTAGCCTCTTTTTGAAGAATATAAGATCTAATTAACTAGATTAACAAATTAAGGAGTAAATATGTTGTTGTAATAGTAGTGGTTTTGTAATAGAATCAAATTGGAGAAAAAAAAAAGTGGTTTTAGTGACATGATACGTACATTTGTCGGTCCACATATATATTAAGTAGCGACAAGCATGATTTCGTAATCGAATTTTAATGGACGTGATGTAGAGTATCAATTTATCACATAGCGAAGAGTAAAATATTTAGTTAACAACATTTAACAGATTGACGATTAAGTTTGTTACGATAGTAGAGATTTTAATTTGGCAGTTAGAGATGTCAATCGAGCTAAGCGAGTCTGTTTTATTTTTGGACATATATATTAAAGTCCAGCTCGGTCCGATCTAGACATAGTTTCAGAGTTTTTCAGGTTTTTTATTATTTTTTGAACTTATAAATAAAAACAATATAAACTCAAATAAATTAATATAAACAAACTAAAATTAAAATATTTAAATCTAATTAGTGAACTAAAGAATTGTAAGAGTTCAACGATTTTTAAATATTCATTATTTTGATCATTTGATGATACATATAAAACTAGATTAACACATAATTTACTAAACATGTATAAATGTTCTTAAAAAGTTATAGTCAATAGTTTTAAAATGATCAAATAGATGTGAATAATAATGTTACATTAATCACGAAAATTCATATATAAATCAATATTTTCATATATGTTTTAATACAATCATAAAGCATGCGGGTTAATCCAACCCGACCTCACCCGAAACCCGTAAAACTCGTAAAAGTTTGAGTCCAATCCAATCCGACCTATTTTTTTGGGCTCATATATCAAATCTCGAATCCTTGGCCGTCTATAAAAATAAAAGAACTCTTTTAGTCGTTCCAAAAAAAAAAATCCCATATTTAAAAACAAAAAAAAATCCACACCGTTTAATCAAATGTAACAACAACTATTTATAAAGATAACGCAAATATCATAATATATGATTTTATAATATTTATAAGAGATGTATATATATACGACAATCTCACAAAATATGAGAGACAATTTAATATGGGAGCTCAACAAAAGTGAAACATACTCATTTGAATCCGGTTTCTGGGCACAGCTGCAAGCAACCTGTTGGGACAAGCGTAGGGTGGGTGGAACAACCCCCTCTATAACCACTATTTTGGACTAGATATTTTATTTGATCTGAATTAATCTACACTGAATTATTTTAAATTCATCTAAACCAAATTCAATCTAAAAATTAATAAAACCTGAACCGATTTTTTTTTTTGGTTCAGTTTAAATTCAAATAGAACCAAAAAAAATTGAAATTATTTAAAACAAAAATAAGATTTTTTTATATAAAAAGTAACATGCAAGTTAGTTTGATTTTATTTTAGCAATTTCATGCTATAATTTCATTTAGGACCCAAACCAATTTGAACTGATCCGAATTTTAAAACCCGAATGGTTCAATTTTTTAAAAATTCTAACCAAATTAAATTTGAAATTCAAACCGAATTAAATTTAAAATCTGAATAGTCTAACATTTTAGCAAAAAAAACCTAAACCAAATTCACCTTAAACACCCTGCCCTGACCACTAATACCAGAGCATAAGAAGTGATCAAGTGATCAACTATGCTCAAGAGCATGTTCAAGAGAAAACTAACAAGTGATCAACTATGCCCAATTTCTTTAAAAAAAAAAAACAATGCTCAATTTGTGGCCAGGATACAGAAACAGTAAATTATTTATTGTTCTGATGCCCATATGCAAGATTGGTATGTGCAATTTCAAATGTCCTTGGATCGAAAAGATGAAGATTTACTAAGCCTGTAAACACGATTATTGGCCAATTGTTGTTTTAGGAAACGATACACGGGAGCTGCCAATCGATAGAACGCAGCTCTGCCCATAGATATTATGGCATAGAGTTCCACGTTAATTAAAAAATTACACAGTTTAGAAATACCGGTTTAACATCTTCAAACTTCAAATGTGAGGATACTTCATTCTAATGTCAAGATCAAGTAACAAATTAATAATGAAAAAATTGGCAAATCCATGTTGAATTTTGAACTGTTAAATTGGTACTGATTCTATCCAATTTTAATCAAATTTATGTAACTGAAACTGTGCCATAGAACTTTCAAGTGTTGATTCTGCTTGCACAATTTTAAAACCTCAATCTTTATATTACCAAGATCTTGTTCAAACTTCAAAACCCAGATCTATCAATAGAGAACAAAATGACCATAAAAACTTATATTAACTGAAATTAAAAAGATAGATTAGAAATTACATAGAACCCTAAATACATAAGCGTTCCAGTAAATTACATATTCTCTACTTAGATATATGACAAAGATAATGAAACCAACCAAGAACCCTAAAAAATAACAAAGAAAAGAGAAACCAACCCTCTAAAGAACACTAAAACAACTTATTTAACTCGTAAATATAAAAAAAGTAAAAGCCTCTACACAATTTTACTCCTACACACACACACACTAATAACCGTAGATGAGAAACTAAGACTTTGTTAAAAAAAGGTTTCGATCAATTCCCGTTGAAAAAATAAAGGGATTGATACGAAACTGTTCATAACGCAGATGTGGTTCCTGCACCTTCTAGATTCAATCGCCTGTTTTAAGGCGGAATCGAGTGATGGATTGATTGATAGATGAAGGATTTTTGACATAAAAGGCTTGAAGATGGCTATCATCGGAGATTACTCTCAGATGATCGGAGACAAACGCAGTCAAGCGATGTCTAGACCAAGGATCTTTATCAGATGGCTAGTTGCAGAGTTTTCTTCAATCATGGAGCCACTCTTTGTGAAAAAGCCTGGAAGCGGTACATCACTAGGCGGCGGCGAGGTCATGGTTACAGGACCAGCGTAACACGTCGATAACTTAGATCTACGGTTAGAAATACGTTTGGTGGACAAAATCGCTTTCGAAACTGGTTCAATCGGAGGAGAAGATACCAGATCTGACTTCTCCGCAACTAGATTCGAAGTTTCCTTGGGGATTTCTTCGCCTCGCTTCAGGATTCTGACCTTACCAGCGACGATTTTGCTTTTCTCGACCACCGGCGACGGAGAACGAGGCGGAGAACGAGGCGGAGAACGAGGAGGCGCCGAAGGATTAGATCTGACGGCCGGTGGTTGCGAAGAACTATAGATAGGACGGCTAGAAATCGGCTTTTTCTTGGCGGATCTAGGGTTACGATAATTCCTCATATGAGGAGAAATATTGTTAGTTGATAAACAATCTTGTGGATGTAGAATTGCGACTCCCATGGCTGTAGATTTAGAGAAGAAATTGAAGAAGAGATTAAAATAATTTCGGGAGAAAATAAAGATTAATTACAAAGGTTTTCGTTGTGGAAGATGAAGAAGAGTAACGATTGCTTTTATAGAAGATAATACTCATACGCCGCTGCTAAAGGCGGTGTTTCTTAAGGCCCACTCTCGTGTTCGCTTTCGTGAATTACACGCGCTTCCATAAATCGAATACATAAAATATGGAAATTAAAACACAGTTTACAAACCCAATTTTTCCATTTTTAACGAGTTATTGGAAATCTAATCGATTTAAATATTTTAAAATATATGTCGAACAAATTTCACTGATTTATTTCCTTTTGTTATCTAAGAGTATACTTTAAAATATAAAAAAAAAATATCCTTTTATAAGTTCATAACCCTGCTTTATTTCTAAATCGTCATTTAAATAATTAATAAAACATTGAAACTTATCTATATATCTATCGAATTTTGGCCAAAAAAAAATATATATATATCTATCGAATTAATTATTTGTAATTAGAAATTAGATATGTGAAAATGAATAAATACTGACGGGAAAATACTGTTTACACAGACAAGAAAAAAATATCTTCAAAAAATTTAAATAATTTCATTATGTTAAAAAACACATTAGTTTCGTATTAATAAACAACATCATACATAGTCATACAAACATATATATATATATATTCTGTAAAACCTTGTAAAATATTTCATCAATATTTTTTAATTATAATTTCAAACTGGGATATTTATCTTTCTGTAATTAAATTACATAAATTAACATCTTTATCATCAAACATTATTTGAATGAGTTAAAAAAAACATTATTTGAAATCGTAATTAATAATATTAAAAATATTAAAATTAAATGCGGAATAGTTGGATTTGAAAGAGTCTTGAATTACGCATTAGAGTCGCTTTCATGATCACACGTTATATTAAAATCCCACTTCCTTATTTTTAGTATAAACCTCACACATTATTATCATAGCTAATACATATAAAAATAAATACTAGTATTATAATTTTTAATTAATTAAATTTATATTGTTATAATAATTGTATCTTGACAAGGTGGGCAGGTTTTATGAATCAATGAATATTTGCTTTTGCTGTGTACACAAACGTATATATATTCATTTTTATTAAACAAATATTATTTACAACAAATTAAAGAAAATGAATAAATTTAGATATTTAAAGTAGCCAATTATAGAAAAGTGTGTTGGGAATAGGCAAAAGCCAACAGCTTTTATTTAATAAAAAAAAGGAATTTATAGGCTAATTAATTTATTATATTTTTTAAAACAGGCGCGTGAGAGATGATAATGGTTTTTAGGGTTGATATAGAGGAACCCACGACGAACTTGTGAACCCTAGCTGAGCTGTCTCTTGTAGGCCCCACTTCAACGCTCCCGTTTATTTCCAATAATACCCCTTTTGATCTTTCCTTATTTACTCTTCCTGCCACCGCCACGCCCGTCCAACTTCTTTGACCATGAAAAAATGGATCAACATCAAAATTAGAAGAAAAAGTAAATAAAAGTAACTTAAATGGGTTATTAAAAAATAAAAATCAAGAAAAAATGGTTATTAATTATTATTTAAAAAAACATTTTATTAAATCTAATAAATTATTTACATTTTTTAATGGATATATTTATGTCTCTAGAATTTTAATTATTAAATCTAAAACATGTAACTAAAATAACAAATATATGTATATATAAATTTTGGTAGTTTCAAATAAAAACATTTAGTGAAATGCATCACCTTAAAATATGTATACAAAGATTCATTTAATTAGACGAGAAAAATACCAAAAAAACTTAAAAATTATTTTAAAAAATCGAAAAATATAAAAATAAACTAAAAATATATTTTAAAAACAAAAAAATACTCAAAAATCTAAAAAAATTAAAAAAAATAGTTATTTTCGGATATCCAATATATATCGATTCGATTCCAGCTACTATCTAATATCTATAGATCTTGAATTTAAGATCCAATATATATTTCATACCAATTTCAGCTTGATTCTAATTCTTTTTTTTTTTTTGGCTTCGGTTAAATTTTTCGGTTCTATTTTTACCCCAATCCTAGCTCTAGTGAGAACGATAAAAAATTAGTATTGTATTTGTTTTATAGGTTTATCTAGGTGTCTCACAAAATGTTTGTTTATTGTTGGTTGAGCGGAAGACATATCAGTAGAAGGGCATAATGGTATTAAAAAATGTTGACGTGTTTGTGATATTTTATGAGTCAATCAATGAAATCCACGTGGCTTTATGCGATAAGTATGACGTGAAGGGTTGTGAGTTATTTAGGAACAAGTCAACCGACTTCAACTTGAATCAACTTTGGCCGGCCAAAACTATATAATAAAATAATTAAATACCAGCAATATTTATTTATTTACATAATTCCAATTTTTTAAATTAGAGGAGATTTGGTCGTTACGTTGACAGATATAAATCCATATCATCGTGACAGATATATATATAAAATATTTTTGTTTGTATGTAATAATTATATGTATATTTGATTTGGTAATATTTGAAAACTGATCCATTGGATAGCTAATTAGTAATTACACTTAAAAATGTGGACAAGATTTTTGACGTGTAACTAAAAAAGTTTAGGGTTTAGACCTTAAAATAAATATATAAGGATCCATTAGTTAATTAGCTAAGTATTTTGTTTTTTGACATGAGTTCGAACAAAACGTATCAATCATCTATTATTCGATTTTAGGGGGCCATGTGTTTTTTTTTACCTCCACATTTTTAATTAAGTGCGATATTTTTATAAAACCTAAAAGAGGATTTTCAAAAATACCTTAATTCAAGAATTATTTTCAAAAATACTCCAATGTTATAATCTTATGAATATAATTGTTAGAGGTGGATTTCGGCAATCCCTCTTAACGGCCCATCAACCCATCAAAAGATCTCCTTCATGCCAAACCTAGGATTTTCCCATTAAAGAAATAAAGTAATCCCACATTGCTAATATTGTACTAGGATTATTGTATTGCGGCGCCATTTATGGCAAGAATAGGACACGTGTAAAGGGTATCTTTTTGGACCCCAGTCATTGACTTTCAATCATTAATCAATTCTACTATATTTTTCATCTCGTCACCGGCCGACCAAAATCTCTTGTTGCCGAGTAACTGGCTCAACAATTGGCGCCGTCTGTGGGGACTTGTTTACAAAAAACCATGACTAACCCTGCCGACCAAGCAAAGCAAGTCACCGAAGCCGCGAGCACATGAACGAGGCAAGTCGCCATCTTCAAGGCACCGACCCGCTCGGTTCCCACCGCTGCCGAGCGAGCAAAGAACGCTCCAGGAGGAACCCTTCTATCCCCTTCTGCTGAACCAGCCGCCTCTAGCGGTCCGACTCAGCTCGACATTGCCGGGATGATACAGACCATGTCGCGGCGCATCGACACTCTCACGGCAAGCAGCGTCTCCCACGAAAGTGCAATTAGGAAACTACTGCGATCGCTAGAGTCAAGCGGGTCTCCAAACGTGCAGGTTTCTCCTGCGCCTGGCCTACAGCGGCAGCTTTTTCGAGAGGCGCCAACACCCGACACGCTGCGCAGTGCGACACCTGGGTCCTCCGAACAGCGCGCCCAGAACACTACGGCAACCCGGGGCAGTCAAGCCGCGACCGTTAGCACCGTCTCTCTGACCAGGAGCGTCGAAATTTCCGAGCTCAACGGAATGATTCACACCATGTCGTCAAGAATCCACCACGTCTCCAGTTCCGCTCCGGAAATCGACCAAGTGCTGCGGCGTGCCGAAAACACGCCATTCACATCCAGACTACTAAGAATCCCCATCTGTACTCCTGAAAAGCTAAAGATGGCCGCGTACGATGGGACGTATGATCCGTCTCAATTTCTCACCGCTTTCAACATTGCAATGGGGCGATCACGTTTTACAGCCGAGGAAAAAGACGCTGTTTTCTGCCAGATGTTCGTAGAAAATCTTACCGGCGCGGCACTCAACTGGTTTACGCGCTTGGAGCCCAACTCCGTGGACAGCTACTATCAACTGTCTACCGCTTTTCTTTAACACTATTCCATGCACATCTGTTAGGGAGTCTTACAGTCCGACCTGTACACCATGCGACAGAAGTCAGGCGAGTCACTTCGCGATTTCATGGACCGCTTCAAAGCCGTAGCATCACAGGTCACTATCGCAGACGAGGCTGCCAACCCAGCATTGCGTCACGCACTCTGGTACGGCTCCAAGTTTCGCGAAGACCTAACAGTCAACAAGCCTTTAACCCTGGAAGACGCGCTGCATCGAGCAACGGCCTTTATCGAGGTAGAGGAGGACCGTGCCGCCCTGTCAAAACGGCACGACAACAAGGCAGCCCTACTTGCCCCAAAACCCCAGGGAGCCTACCGCGAGCCGCACCAACACTTCGACGAGTCCCGACCACAGGGACGACGAGATCGCCGAGGTTTCACATATCAGGTCAGCAAAGGGCCTCAAGAGAAGCCATGGAACACCTACGTCCGCCCAAACTCGGCGAAAAAACAACGGGGTCAGTTTACACGAGATACAAACTAGCCGACCTGGGAGGCACGACCCTATTGCGAATTCCATAATCGTTACGGCCACTCAACCGAACAGTGCCGAGAACTCCAAGCCGAGCTGCTAGAAAAGTACAAGCGAGACAAGAAGGCCGCTAAGAAAGAAGGAAAGC
Source organism: Aethionema arabicum (assembly GCA_000411095.1). Classification (NCBI taxonomy): domain Eukaryota; kingdom Viridiplantae; phylum Streptophyta; class Magnoliopsida; order Brassicales; family Brassicaceae; genus Aethionema; species Aethionema arabicum. The sequence continues at coordinate 83,082 of KE151826.1, read as the reverse complement.
GCATCGTGCAGGAGGAAGAAACAACGGACGGAAAGAAAAGAGAGCCAGAAGTACTGCCACCACCGCCGCCACGGCGCCGAGAGACCATGATCATGGGAGAGCTGACTTCCTGCGGGTCGGTGCGATCGATCAAGGCTTATGCGAGGGAAGTGGCAGCTTCCCGAAAGTGGGAGCGTGAGCCCGAAGCAGAATCCTCATTTCCCGAAGCGCTCAGTTTTTCTGCCGACGATCTGCGTGGAGTCGTCATTCCGCCTAGCGACCCCCTAGTCATCAAACTCAGTATCGCTGATTGCGATGTGTCAAAAGTGCTGGTAGATACCGACAGCTCAGTGGAACTAATCTATAAAGCAACATTGGAAAAGATGGGGATCCCCCAAGCCTGGCTGAAAAAGAAGGAGAAACCCCTGACCGATTCGATGGCGAGTCGATCATGACAGTCGGAACGCTTAAGCTCCCCGTCCAAGCCGGCGGAGTCACTAGGATTGTCCGGTTCGACGTGGTTGATCGACCAACAATATACAACGTCATCATGGGCACCCCATGGTTATCATCGCTGGCGGCAGTAACATCGACATATTATCAATGCGTCAAGTTTCCAACACCAACTGGGATTCACGTGATTTGAGGCGACCATCAGATGTCTCGTGCCTATTTCGTCACCGAGCGGCAATTTCGCCGAAGCTCTAGTACTTGTGTGATCACGGCAGCCTTGCCGACGAACTTAGACAATAAGGACATTCCCGTCCAAGACTCTGTGATACAAGTAAACATCGACGACAACGACCCCACAAGGTGCGTAAATATCGGCGGCAATCTCGACTCCCGCCTAAAGGATCAGCTCGTGCAGTTCCTTAAAAAGAACACAGCCACGTTCGCCTGGACCGCGGCGGATATAACCGGTATAGATCTATCCTATGCAAGCCACTAACTCAATGTCGACCCTACAACGAAGCCAGTCAAGCAAAAGCACCGCAAGCTCGGCCGAGAGCGAGCTCAAGCTGTCAACGACAAAGTCGACAGACTGCTCAAGGTAGGGTCCATCCTAGAAATCCAGTACCCAGAATGGTTAGCTAACCCAGTGGTTGTCAAGAAGAAAAACGGGAAATGGAGGGTGTGCGTGGATTTCACCGACCTCAACAAAGCCTGCCCAAATGACAGTTTTCCCCTCCCACACATAGACCGACTGGTCGAGGCAACCGCCGGAAACGAGCTGTTATCTTTCATGGATGCTTACTTAGGCTACAACCAGATCAAAATGGATCCGAAAGATCGTGCTAAAACTGCATTTCTGACGGAACAGGGGACGTACTGCTACAACGTGATGCCCTTTGGGTTGAAAAACGCCAGTGCAACCTACCAGATGCTCGTGAACAAAATGTTCGCCGACCAAATCGGCAAAACAATGGAGGTCTATATTGACGACATGCTCGTCAAGTCAGCTCGCGCTGCCGACCATATGTCTCACTTGGAAACATTCTTTGCCAGCCTGAACCTGTATAACATGAAACTCAACCCGGCAAAATGCACTTTCGCGGTCACTTCGGGCGAGTTCCTTGGGTACGTCATAACTCAGCGCGGAATCGAAGCAAACCCCAAACACATCTCGACAATTCTGGACTTACCCTCACCACGCAATGTGCGAGAAGTACAACGCCTAATAGACCGAATCGTCGCCCTCAACCGTTTCATATCAAGATCTACCGATCGCTGCTTACCCTTTTACTAGCTCCTTAAGGGTAATAAGGATTTCATCTGGGACGAGAGGTGCGAGGAGGCTTTCGAGAGCTAAACCTCTATCTAACTTCCCCTCTAATTTTGGCGAAACCCGAGCCCAACGACCTTCTTCTGTACGTCGCGGTATCCGTCGCGGCAGTCAGCGGGGTCTTAGTCCGAGAACATAAGGGCGCGCAGTCCCCGGTCAACTACGTTAGTAAATCTTTGATCGAGTGAGAAATCCGGTACTCGCCGACTGAAAAACTCGCCTTGGCGGTGGTAACCTCAGCTCGTAAGCTGCGACCTTACTTCCAATCCCACTCAATAGCGGTCCTATCCGACCAACCGTTGCGCACCATGCTGCATAGCCCAGCCAATCGGGCAGAATGACTAAGTGGGCCATTGAATTAAGCGAGTATGATATCGAGTTCCGTACTCGGACTTCGGCAAAATCTCAAGTCCTGGCCGGGTTTCTCGTAGAGCTGCCGCTAGAGGATTCCCA
>KE151826.1:45122-58313 GCA_000411095.1 Aethionema arabicum | reverse complement strand
AAGAGCCAAATGTTGTGATCTATAACATTGTTCTTGAGAAGCTTTGCAAGAACGGCTTTGTGGCATATGCTTTGGAAATTGTGGAGTTAATGAAGAACAAATGGAACACAAAGCCTGATGTTATATCTTACAATATTTTACTATGGGGACTCTGCGCCAAAGGTGACCTAGACGAAGCAAGGAAGATTCTCTATTTAATGATGGATGATAGTAATTGTGTCAATCCAGATGTTGTAAGTTTTAAAGTACTAATCGACAGTCTGAGCAAAGAAAATCGTCTCAATGAAGCTTTTGATGTTTATCAATTGATGGTGAAATTGGGATTTGAAGATATAGTAACTATTAATATATTGCTTGATAACACTCTCAAGTTTGGAAATGTGAAAATGGCAATGGAACTTTGGAAACATATTGCTGATTCAAAAATGGTTCCCAATGGAGTTACATACTGTACCATGATTGATGGGTTTTGCAAAATTGGCATGCTTAATATTGCTAAAGAATTATTCTGTAAGATGAAAAGATCTGAGTTACGACCTTGTGTTTGGCACTACAACAGTCTGATGTCTACATTATGCAAAGAGAAGAACTTGGAACAAGCATGGGCACTGTTTAAGGAAATGGAGCGGGATGACATCAGTCCGGACAATGTTTCTTTCAATATTATGATTGAAGTGACTCTTAACACAAAGGATATTAAATCTGCGGAATCACTTCTTCTTGTTGGGATGCCCAAAGTTGGTCTTGTCCCTGACTTAATCAATTATTCAACGTTGATAATTGGGCTCTTAAAACTTGGATATCTAGACAAGGCTACGAGTTATTTTGATAGAATGCTTGAGAGCGGGATCAAACCCGGTGCTTGTTTTTGCAAATCCGTGTTGAAGTGTTGCATTTCACATGATGAAACAGAGAAGCTGCAGGAATTGGTAATAAAAATGGAGAAATATATGGTTCTTGACAAAGAAATGGTGTGTGTTATCATAGAATATATATGTGTCAGATCAGGAAACACGGAGCTTGCAAAGCGTTTACTAAGAGTAGAAGATATAGAAGAGGTGGAAAAGGAGGCTGCTGCACCTAGTCATGTTCAGCTGTGCTTAACGTAATGCATTTGGATTACTCTATATATATATATATATATATATTGGTCAAGCATGAAAATTGTTCAAATTCAATCCATGAGGGAGATTCAGTTTCCAAATTGGTTGATTGTTGAAACATGGTTAGTTCTTACAATCATTTACTTGAGATGTGGCGTGTATATATGACCTGAACAGAGTGTGGTTTGACTTCAAAAAGCTTATGAATGCTTACAGGTATGTTCAAACTTGTTTTTATCAGACCTATGTGTTCCACTTCCAAGGTTTCATTTAGTTATATATGTTTTAGCATCTGTGTTGTGTCTGCTATTGTCTCTTCTCTTTTGAGATGTTTTTATTTACTGTGTCAGGTGTGTTGCATCGTCATTGAATGAATGGTGAGAGAGAGATGATGGTGTTGTCTAGTCTACTGTGCAGCTTCTTCTTGCTGCATCTGTGTGCTTCAGAAATTTGGAATATGTTCCTAATTTGAACTACCAAAGTTTTAAACACAAAATTTCAAAGTTAAACTTGAAACTGGAGTTTGATTAATCAAACTTTAGATTGGGGTTTTGGTCAAGTTTTGAAATTTTACTTGTTCAATGTGATGTAAGACGCTTTGATCATTCAGTTTGTTGCCGTTTGAATCACTTACATGAAAAAACTGCAAACAAAATTTGAAATTAGGGTGTTTATAAAAGTGAAATTGGGATTTGGGGATTATATTTGTAGGCTTAAATTTAAAATTAGGATTTAATTATATATTTTCAGTTTAGTTTTAATTTAAAAGATTTGGTTAACAGAATTCAAGGTGTAAAATACTATTTTGATAATTGAAAGTTTTTCTTTTTGACAAAATGAAAATAATTAGTTCAAACTTTAAAATCAAATGAAATAAGTTAGTTCAAAATTTAAAATACCAGATTCCCTTTTCTCATTAATCACTAGATATCCTCACTTAATAATGATTTTTCATTGATTAATCGATTTTGATTTTTTATAATTCGTGAGTCGAGTATAGTGTCTTGGAAAATCAAAACGTAGAACTTACAAACGAAGAATAATTGATCTAAGTTTATCTAGCCAACAAAATTTATTTTAGTTTGGTTTAGGTTTCAATTTACTTGATTTTAGATTTAAAACCAAACCAAATACCAAATATTTGCAAGAGCCAAACCAAATACCAAAGCCTATTAGCGGAGGAGGCCGAGGGACTGTTGGTGGTGGCGGAACCATGCCATGGTAAATTGATACCCAAAACTGTAGAATATAAAATCTTCACTTATATAAAAAAGTGTCTATTAACATAAAAGTCTACGATAATAAAACTGTCATATGACAAAGCAACATAAACAACAAAAAAACAAAATTGTTCAAAACGTGATTTTTTTTTTCTTTTGTTTCCCACAAAATCATCAACAAACATTTTAAAATCAATTTTCCTAACCAATTCTATTTCGATAGATAAAATAGTTAAATCACTCAATGGAACATCTAATAGCAATAGACTCCAAATATCATAAAAAAAATCTCTTCAAATGTCAACAAAAAATGAACACAGATGATGTTGATTTGAAAGAGAAGTTTTTGTTCGATGGTAAAAAATAAAATGAGGCAATTCGGAGATTTTTTTCTTTTCTTGATACGGACCGTTCCCTTTTTCATTTTTAACTCAGTAAACAAAAAATTAAACTTTGTAAATTCTTTGTACAAATATTCTTAATCTTTCATTGTTATCCATTCTGATTACAATATTGATTTTGCCGTGGTTAAGCCGTATTGATATTTTCTCGTTTTTCCATTGTTCTTCATAGGGTGTTCGGATTTGTTCGGTTCGGTTTTGTTCGGGTTTAGGTTATTCGGTTTTCAAAAAATATAATCAAATAGAAACCAAAGCAAATTTGGTTTGGTTTGGTTTGGTTCGGTTTTAGGCTTATTCGGTTTGGTTCAGTTTTCAAAAATAATGTAACCAAATAGAAACAAGACTAAACTCAGTTTAGATTTTTTGGGTTAAATCAACGGTTTAATTTCAAATATCCAAAAAAACTGAATTCTAAAAATTCAAATATAAAAAATGGTTTTAAATACACAAATTTAAATCTTTAAAACATATTAAAATATATTATATTTATTTTATAATAATTTTAATCTCATAATATCAAAGTAATCGGTTTTGTTCGGGTTATTATTCGGGTTCGGTTTAAAACCAACCCTAAATCGAATCCAAACAATTTAAAAAATCAAATTCATTCGGTTTTTTACCAAAACCGAAATTCAAACCAAACCGAAATTTTTGGTTTAGTTCGGTTCGGGTTAGTTCCCCACCCTAGTTCTTCATATGTATAGACATTACATAATTGATATGAGATGAGCTAATTGTTTGGACTTGGCTTTGAGCTTTGTTGGTCAGTCCAATTATGAACTTGAGTCTGATTTATATATGTCAATAGTGAAGAGAATAATACCAAATTAGTTTTTCCATATATTTTTTTTACCATGACTGAATAAAAATTTGTAATAAAATATATAAGCTATAAATTATTAAAACTAAAAATTGGGAGAAGTAAGATCAGAGGTACTCGATTGGATAAACAATAAATTGAGTTTTTCTTACGGTATTGAAATGGACTCTTGAAAACCAAATTGTTTGGTTAACGTTTGGGTTTGTTTTTTCTTTTTTTTTTAACGGAGATTGGATTTGATTTACCAAGTTGTTTTAAAATAATAAAAACGCAAAACGCACCGTTTAGTTAAAATAACACAGAAGCTTAAGATTTTATCGGAAAAAAAGAAAGAAAGATCAAAGATTCGACTCTTCCGGGCACTCAGGTGGATCTTCCGAATTCCGATTATGAGATTAGTGTCACTGTCAAGGACCGCCATTGAACCGTTTCGGCGTGGGGCTTGTGGTGATGAGTCTGTACTACGACTTCCTCTAAACCCTAGTTTCAATTTCTCTACGAAACTCGTCTCTCCGGTTGCCTCTGTCGCATCGCTATTCTCTACAACTCACACCATTTTGGGATCGCTAAGTGAGAATTCGAGTCCTCAGTTAAAGAGTGTGGCTTCTAATTTCCAGCGAGCAGTCGAGTCTGGTGGCTCTCTCGATTTCGCCGGAAATAAGCTCATGGCAGAGTTGGTACAATTTAAACACCACGAAGTAGCGTTTTCCGTTTACCGTAAGATGGTTGAAACTGATAGTTTCATCACTTTTGTATCATTGAGTGGTTTGCTCGAATGTTTTGTGCAAATAGGTAAGATCGGGTTTGGGTATGGAGTTCTCGGGTTGATGTTAAAGCGTGGGTTTGTTTTCCAAGTATACAATTTTAATATCCTCTTAAAGGGTTTATGCTTCAATGGAGATTGCGACAAGGCTGTTAGTTTGCTCAGAGAAATGAGAAAAAATTCGGTGACGCCTGATGCTTATAGTTACAGCACGGTCATCGGAGGTTTCTGCAAGGAAAAAGAGATGGAGAAAGCATTGCAATTAGCAAATGAAATGAGCTGCAGTGGCTGTTCCTGGAGTATCGTTACTTGTGGGATTTTGATAAATGGCTTTTGTAAGGCTGGTAAGATGGAAGAAGCAATGGTCTTTCTCAAACAAATGGAACATAAAGGTATACATGCAAATCTTGTTGTCTATACTACTCTGATTCGAGGTTTTTGTGATTGCGGTGAGGTGGAGAAAGGGAAAGCACTCTTCAATGAGATGCTGGAACGAGGGGTTTCTCCTTGTGCAATTACATTTAACACTCTGATTCAAGGTTTCTGCAAGTTAGGACAGTTTGAGAAAGCCTCCCAGATGGTCGAGGTTATGATGGAACATGGGGTTCAACCAAATTCGTATACATACTCAAGTCTTATTGATGGTCTTTTCATGATAGATAAGACTAAAGAAGCCTTGCAACTTTTAAATTTGATCTCAGAGAAGGGGAAAGAGCCAAATGTTGTGATCTATAACATTGTTCTTGAAAAGCTTTGCAAGGACGGCTTTGTAGCATATGCTTTGGAAATTGTGGAGTTAATGAAGAAGAGATGGAACACAAAACCTGATGTTATATCTTACAATATTTTACTGTGTGGACTCTGCGCCAAAGGTGACTTAGACGAAGCAAGTAAGCTTCTCTATTCAATGCTGAATGATAGAAATTGTGTCAATCCAGATGTCGTAATGTTTAAAGTACTAATCGATAGTCTGAGCAAAGAAAATCGTCTCAATGAAGCTTTAGAAATTTATCAATTGATGGAGAAATTGGGAGCTGAAGATATAGTAACGACTACTATATTGCTTGGTAGCACTCTCAAGTCTGGAAATGTGAAAAAGGCAATGGAACTTTGGAAACATATTGCTGATTCAAAAATGGTTCCCAACGCAGTTACATACTCTACCATGATTGATGGGTTTTGCAAAATTGGCATGCTTAATATTGCTAAAGGATTATTCTGTAAGATGAGAAGATCTGAGCTACAACCTTGTGTTTGGGACTACAACAGTTTGATGTCTACATTATGCAAAGAGAAGAGCTTGGATCAAGCATGGGCACTGTTTAAGGAAATGGAGCGGGATGACATCTGTCCAGACAATTTTTCTTTCAATATTATGATTGAGGTAACTCTTAACGCAGAGGATATTAAATCTGTAGAATCACTTCTTCTTGTTGGGATGCCTAAAGCTGGTCTTGTCCCTAACTTAATCAATTATTCAACATTGATATATGGGCTCCTAAGACTTGGATATGTAGACAAGGCTACGAGTTATTTTGATAGAATGGTTGAGAGCGGCATCGAACCGGATGCTGATTTTTGCGAATCCGTGTTGAAGTGTTGCATTTCACATGATGAAACAGAGCAGCTGCAGGAACTGGTAATAAAAATGGAGAAATATATGGTTCTTGACAAAGAAATGGTGTGTGTTATCATAGAATATATATGTGACAGATCAGGAAACGTGGACCTTGCAAAGCGTTTACTAAGAGTAGAAGATATAGAAGAGGTGGAAAAGGAATACAATGTGATTACTGTATGATAAGTGCAAAAAATACTTGAGAATGCACTTTGATAAGCTCATTGGTTACTTCAAAATCAATCCATGAGGAGATTCACTTTCCAAATTGGTTGGTTGTTGAATCATGTTGAGTTCTTACAATGATTACTTGTGAACAGAGTTGGGTTTCACTTCAAAAAGCTTATGAACGGCTACAGGTCGGTTTCATTTAGTTATATGTTTAGCATCTGTGTTGTGTCTGGCTATTGTACTTCTCTTTTAAGACATGAGTTTCATTATACGTTGAAAGAGTGGCACACTTTCTATTATAAATATGATCTATGAGATGTTTAAAATTAGGATTTAGTTCTATATTTTCAGTTTAATTTTAATTTGAAAGATTTGGTAAACAGAGAATTCAAGGTTTAAAAAATCAAAATTTTTGATTATTGAAAGTTTTATATTTGACAAAATGAAAATAATTTGTTCAAATTTTAAAACGAAATGAAATAAGTTTAGTTCAAAATTTAAAATACTATATTCCCTTTCTCTCATTAATCACTAGATATCTCATTTATAAATGATCAATCAAACTTTGTTTTTTATAATCGGTGAGTCGAGCATAGTGCCTTGGAAAATCAAAGAAGAACCATTGATCTAAGTTTATCTAGCCAACAAAATTTATTTTAATTACAATTTTCTTTGATTTTGGATTTAAAACAAACCAATTACCAAATATTTGCAAAAATCAAACCTCAAACCAAACCAAAATCTAAAGTTCTAGCTTAGTTCAGTTTGGTTCTAAGAAAACCTGTTAAACTTGTTACTAATCAATAACTAAAATATAACTATACATAACCTAACAACAATTCTCAAACTACAAAATTAGTGTTCTATCAAAAGCTTTAAAGTTGATTACTAAAAGAGCATCAAGGAACAAACCCTAAAATCAGGTAGTAATTGAAGCATAATCAAGAAACAATTTACCTCTAAAATCTTTGAAATTACCAACACACAAGTGCAAATTGCAGTAATAACTCTTCTAAAAGAAGAAAATTTAGTAAACACCAAATCATAAACAGATAAAAAGTCTTACAGAAATGTGAAAATTGTCATATAACTTAAATCCAGAGAAAAAAAACTTGAGGAAACACACTAATGAATCCACCCATTGAAGCTTTTAGCTTAGAAACCAAGCTTGGTTCTTCTCCAGTGCCTACGCTTAGCATTGTACCTGAAAAACAAAGAACAAAACCCATCAACAACACATAATTGATGATACCCATTAACCACAGATTCATAAGAACCCTAATGAACACATTTTTTGTTGAAAAAAGATGGAATCTGTAAAGAACCTGATTGTGTTATCAGTACGAAGACGAATCCAGTGAGGAATTGGCCTGTTTTGTCTCATCTTTTTCCCCAATTTCTTCTTAATCATAAACGATTTGTGCGACGGCTGTTACATTTTTTCATTAAAGCATGAATTTAGACATTAAAAAACCCTAATTTTGTTCGATCTCAAAGTGGAATTGAACTCGGGATTGAATCTAGAAGGCGAATAAACACATCGAATTAATTGAAATCAAGATTGAATTTTAGAGAGAAAGCTTACCATCTTGACGTCGTGGGATTTTGCAGCTGAAGAGAAGGAGAGAGGCGAAACGAGCATCTATGGCGTCTAAACCTATTTATATTACGAAACCCTAATTTAGCTATAAATGGGCCTAAGGCCCATTCATTAGTATCCAGTGCAAAAAATCAATTATTTTAAAAGTTACAAGTCATTTTCATATGATCATGTAATAAATATATTTTTATTTATTTTGTAAATTTTTTTTAATTAAATGTGTTATGTAATTTATAATATATGTTTTATTTAAAATCCCTATTATATAACTAAGCAAATTTTCGAATGGAGCTCCCGTGTCCGTATGAGGATGGCGGCGACTATGGAATTAGGGTTCCCCAACTACCCTCAGCACGTGCAAAGGATGGAGAAGTCAACCTCAAATGGCACCCCAAAAGGAAGCAAGGAGCATTTACGGCGGGTACTCTCAGCAGGAAGAACTTTACTAAGCATTCAAGTACATTCAATGTACCACACCAACCTACGAGGAAAAGCATTAAGTTTCAAAACTTCATAAAAGAGCACAAAGAGAACAGATCTATTGCGCTTAACCCTAAACTGCAAAACAGATCTGCTGCATACAAACTTTTCTCACAAGCAAATCTAAGAACAATGGAGCACTCAACTGCCAACCTCTACAGTTACCTTCACAGTCACGAATCAGAAGAGAATAGCCCACCAGTCCTCGTCCCTGAGCTAGATATGGAACGCATCTGCAAGGAAAACAAGAACAGTCTTATAGTCAAGATCCTGAACCCAGCAGCTCAGAAAGTGGGAGGGCTGGTTAGAGGTATGCCTACCATTTGGGGTCTCGAAGGCAGAGTGAGAGGAAGAAGCATTGGTAATAACCAAGTCCAATTCCTATTCAAATATGAGCGGGATCTAGAAAATACCATCAAAGAGGAACCCTGGTTTTTCATGACATGGATGGTTGTGATAGACAGATGGACATTAACCCCAAGCACGACCTTCCTAACAAGAATTCCTTTCTGGATTAGAATAAGAGGCATTCCTCACCATCTCATCCATGAAGATACCCTAGCCAGCCTGGGAAAGAGTCTAGGGCAAGTCGAGAAAATGGAGCTCCATGCCATGGACAAAAACTCCCTGGAGTATGTTAGGATGAGAGTGAGTTTCATAGCGGAGTATCCCCTAACATTTAAGAAAAACTTGAAGTTTGCAACAGGTGAATTGGTCAAGGTGGAAATAGAATATGAAAAAGTTCTAAACGTGTGCTTCCTATATCGAAAAATAACATATGACCAAAGTCGATGCACAGAACCTCACTACTTAGCTGCAAGAAGGGAGGGAGGGTACCTATCTCTGGATAACAGCAGATTACCAGCTCTTAACCCAACCTCCGATCTGCGCATCATGCTAACTAATCGGAGAGAACACACTTCTAAACAACACGCACTAGGCAGATCCTCAAGAAACCAGAACCATGGAAGACGTTTCTCTGCTGAAGAAAAAGGAAAGGGTATTCCTAGAGAACCTGAAAAAATATGGAGAAAAAGAGAGATTACAGCTCAAGCAAGATCCCCTAGGGGAATAATCATCAAATCACCAGAGAGACAGCAAAAACATGCTTCACCAACCAGGCCAATGAAAGAAGACAGTGCGACAAAGAAGCAAAAACTTAAACAGCAAAGTGAAGCAAGCAATCCAAAGTTTTCTACCTACTCACCAAAAAATATCACCATATCAACTCACACCAAAGAATCACCCAAAAAAATTCGAAAACTAGAAGCTTTGATCAAGAAAATCAGACAAGATAGACAAGAAGCCAAAAAGGAACTCCAACTGGCCAAATTTGGTAGAGTCCTAACATCAGCAGAGGAATCCTCTAGCTCAACCCAATCATCAACAACAGAGACAAAGCAAGGCAAGGTGGTAAGCCTAAAACCACCCAACCCTAAATGAATATAGTGAGTTGGAACTGTCAAGGGGCAAGGAACTCCCTGACAGTTCGACACCTAAGGGGGCTACAAAGAAGGTACTCCCCAGAGGTACTGTTCCTAACCGAGACCAAAAACGGGAAAGAATATATAGATAACCTAGCTAAGAACCTAGGATTCAATAATCTGTACACAATAGACCCCGATGGGCTAAGCGGAGGTCTGGCATTCATGTGGAAAAACTCAATCAATGCATCAATCATTAAAGCAAATAAAAATCTCATTCACATGCAGATACATTGGCAAGGAAATAATATGCATTGGACAGGAGTATATGGAGATCCAATTCGTGCAGGAAGAGACGCAGTTTGGGAACAATTAATGCGTATCAGCCACAACACAGTAGGGCCATGGATGCTCTTTGGAGATTTCAATGAAATCTTATCAAATCAAGAAAAACAAGGGGGAGAGCAAGACCAGAATCTACCTTCCTAAGCTTCCGTACCATGATGAAAGCATGTGGAATAGCTGACTCATCCTTCTCCGGGAATCCCCTATCATGGTACGGAGTGAGATATGACGCTATAGTAAATTGCAGACTTGACAGAACCTTAATCAACGGAGAATGGAACCAATCCTACCCATCTACCCATACAACTTACCTCACACGTTATGCATCCGATCATAGCCCAATCCTCATATCGGTTGATGCATCAAACCTACAGAAAAAACGACCACTGATGAAATATGACAAGAGATGGATTTTGAAGGAAGGTTTCAAAGAAGCAGCAATCAAAGACTGGAAATCAGATACCACGGCACAAGATTTCTCCAAGAAAATACAACAATGCAGAAAAAGAATTTCCCAATGGAAGACAAGCCAAAAACTAAATTCTCAGAAAAGAATCAAAGAAATTCAAGAAAGCATAGATAAGCTCACTCACCAAGTGAATTTCGATCAGGAAGAATTGAAAACTCTCCAACTAGAACTGAACATTGAACATCAACTCGAGGAATTATACTGGAAACAGAAGAGTAAAGCTGAATGGTTAGACAAAGGAGACTGCAATACAAAATACTTCCACGCCATTACGAAATCAAGAAGACTACGCAATAGACTATTCTGTCTCAAAGATGAACGGGGAAGAGAATTCTTTAAAGAAAAAGATCTGGGAATCTTAGCTGAATCTTACTTTCAAAAGCTTTACAAATCAAACAGACCAAACAATCCTAGCATCTCATCAACTGCATCTACACCCTTAACACTCGAAAACCAGAGAACCAAAATCACTCGAACAAAACAACCACCTTCTGAGACCAGTAAGCATTCAGGAAATCAAAGACGCCATTCAAAGTATACATGATGGGAAGAGTCCAGGTCCTGATGGAATGACCTCAAGCTTCTATCTCCACTTCTGGGAAGACATCCAGCACGACCTGCATAGAATGATCAACAACTTCTTCATCAACGGAAAGCTGGAAAAAGGTATCAATGAAACCCATATTTGCTTGCTACCTAAAAAAGATGGAGCCTCAACGCTGGCAGAATTTAGGCCAATCAGCCTTTGTAACGTCAGCTACAAAGTAATAGCAAAAATCGTGGCAAACCGACTCAAACCTCTTCTTCCACAGCTCATTTCTGAATCACAAGCTGCATTTGTACAAGGGAGGCTGATATCAGACAATATATTGATAGCACACGAACTTATACACAGCCTGAACATAAAGAAAACAAATGCAGAAGATTTCATTGTAATAAAGACAGATATGACGAAGGCCTTTGATAGACTAGAATGGGATTTTCTAAAATCAACTTTGCAATACTGGGGGTTTTCAGAACATTGGATTAAGCTAATCCTAGAATGTGTAACAATAGTCGACTACAAAGTTCTAATAAACGGAATCCCTCATGGGAAGATTAAACCAAGCAGGGGATTAAGACAAGGTGACCCTATTTCTCTACTACTTTTCGTGATGGGCACAGAACTTCTAGTCAGACTACTCAACAAAGGAGAACAAAGCAAACAGATTACAGGAATTAAAATAGCAAAGCACTCACCTCCAATCACCCATCTCCTATTCGCGGATGATAGTCTATTCTTCTGCAAAATAGACCAAAGGGAGTTAAAAGAACTCATAAGTATCCTGAATAGTTACTGCAAGGAATCAGGACAGCTAATAAACCTTCACAAATCAAGCATCATGTTCAGTAAGAAAACAGACCAAGCAACAAAAACCATGGTCAAAAATCTGCTCAACATCCAAAACGAAGGAGGCAAGGGTACTTACTTAGGTCTTCCGGAGCAATTAGGCAGGAAAAAGGGAGACGCTTTGAACTTCATATTGGAAAGAGTAACTTCACGACTGGCTAGCTGGCAGAACAGATTCTTATCCCATGCTGGGAAAGAAATCTTACTAAAAGCCGTTGTTCAGGCCTTACCAGCGTACTCTATGTCTATATTTAAACTCCCTGTAGACACATGTAAAAGACTCACATCAGTTATGGCAAGATTCTGGTGGCAACACAAAGGAGGGAAAAAAGGTATACACTGGCATTCTTGGAAAGAACTATGCAAATCCAAACAAGAAGGAGGGATGGGATTTCGAGATCTCCAAGATTTCAACACAGCTCTCCTAGGCAAACAGATATGGAGAATTTTAAATAATCCAGACTCATTGCTAGCAAAAGTATTCAAAGGAAAATACTTCTACAAAGGATCTATTCTTCAAGCCAAGCTAGGAAACAGACTTTCACTAGTATGGAGAAGCATACTCTCAACACAAAATTTGGTGAACTCAGGAATAAGGAAACAAATAGGCTCAGGGAAGGACTCGTACCTCTGGACAGATCCATGGCTACCTGTTTATCCTCCTAGACCACCAATTCCGAGCCACCTACCATTGAACAAACTTACAAAAGTCAGTGACATCATAATACACTCAATCAGGGACTGGAACTACAATGTGCTAGAGGAAATTATGGACCAAGATGAGATTCAAATAATAAGGAAATTAAAACCAGGATCAAGTACCACAAAAGATGGATACAATTGGGAGCACACACAAGATGGGCAATATTCAGTTAAATCAGGGTTCAACCTTTTAAACGAAGCCAGCCACCCTTCACAAGGCCCAAATCTTCATCCAATCTTCAAAGAGATATGGAAGATACCATGTAACCCAAAGATCTGAAATTTCATATGGAAGATTGCATCAAACACCCTACCAGTAACAGCTAACCTACACAAAAAACACATAGAAATCGATACTATCTGTAGGTTATGCAAGCAAGGAACTGAATCAACAAACCACTTGTTTTTCGAATGCCCATTCAGTAGACTTATCTGGTCTATGGCGGAAATACCAGGAGCGAAAAAAGGGGCTTTCACAAGCTCAATTTTCACAAATCTAGCTCAACTCCTATTCTACACAAGCAAAGATAATCATGCAATGACTCGCAACAATTACTTCCCATGGGTTCTATGGATTCTATGGAAAAACAGAAACGAGCTCATCTTCAAATCTAAGCACTCATCCCCAACAGATCTACTACTCAGAATCAAATCAGAAGCAGAGGATTGGGAACTAGCGAAAACA